>QANY01002360.1:605692-771569 GCA_003255025.1 Datisca glomerata
GGTGGGGGGGGGGGGGGGGAGGGGTATAGAAATGAATCAGCTGTCCATTTTTTTGTATACTTTAATATAAAAATGTAGAAGTGGAGAAAATATCTTTTGACAATATTATCCTTAACTATTTTTGAAATTCTCTACATTATTGTTAAACTCAAAATTAAACATACAAAAGCATATGAAGATTTTTTCAAACATTTTGTTTAAATTATTATCTTTAAAGACGTTTTCTCTTCATTATTACTATTTCAAATATAAAAAAGATAAATTATAAAAAAAATATTATTCTCACATTAACTCAGTTTACGTAGCTATTTAATTTAGGTAGCATGATTTACAAGACTATCTTAAACTAAATGGAAAAAATTAATATTAAGCACACTAAGCTAATCTCTTTTTCTGTAAATAATTTATTTTAAATTTGACTCCAATTATTTTTTTCATATCATTTTTATGTCATTGTATACCTCCATGTAGACAAAATCTGTGAATGGATAAAATATCATAAGTCGAGATGCGTGCAACGCACGTGATGTTTTACTAGTAATATAATACTAAAAGTGGTCAGGAGATGATAATTATTTTTTTGACAATTTTGTTAGTTTATTATTGATATATACAAAAAATAACCTTCTAATTTGCACGTGTCATAATAATTGGCACTTTTAAAATTATAATAAATTGATCAACGTATGCACTGATTTTTATATTCGTTCACTTATTTAATGAATTTGAAAAAAAATATCAAGTAATTAAAAAATTTAATGTTAATCTTAATTTGATAACTTTGAATGAATTGTGACAAGTTATCTAAAAATATATAGAGAACACTATCTACAAGTTTCTACTTATTTTTTTAGTAAAGAGAAAAAGTGAATTGCCTCTATAAAATATAATTAAACTATAACATACTTTTAAAAATTCTAGTTATACTATATTTTATGTGTTAGTATAATTAACATGTTACATATAATTTTGCAAATTGAAACTTTATGATCAAATTGAGATAAATGGATTCATGGACCAAATAGATATATTACTAAGGGTACCAAATTGAAAAATAAAATTAAGGCCATGGCTCAATCAGGAATAATTAGAATCTAATTAGATGTGTCTGCCATCCTATAAACTTTATTCATTAACATAAAATATACTCTTCTATGAAATCAGCACAAATCTAAACCGTTAGGTTCAATACTGAATGTTTGAAAGATCAAATATTGATCATAGGTTAAAACAATGTCAAATCCAAAGTTTGTCTTCTACTTCAATTAAAGATTAATATATAAATTATAGCGAAATTTAGCAATAATCTGAATATAAATTTAACAATGGTGGTTAAAAATAGGAAAAGGCCACCATGATGTACTCGGACTTTTTTCTATTAATAGAATATGTTTTAATTGATAAGAAAAATTATAGATTAATGTTTCTGACATAAAATTTCTCATCAAGATAAATATTTTTATTGATTTGTGAGGAAATCACTTAATTATTAAGTAGAAGAGTAGGGGAGAAAGGAAGCAGCTAGCAATTAGCAGATGAGAAAAAAGTAAGGAAATGGGGATTATTGGCTTAACACAAATCGTCCATTAAGGAGGCTGCAAAGAAGCAATTAGACACAATAGAACACAGTTCAACTTTGAAAACCTTCAACTTGAAATAATTAATCTAATAGTAATTAGTAAGACCCAGCTTGCTAGCTGCTGCTAATTTTTTACTTGCTTTCGTTTGGTGCAAGAATAAACCAACTCTCCAACCTCTCTTTTTGACAATCGATCTTCTTTTTTCTCATATAAATACCCTATCAGGTTCACCCTTTTAATTATCTCCATTCCTCCATCTCTGTTTCTCTCTCTAGCGTAATGGGTTGTAATGATAGCAGCAGCAGCAGCAGCTATAGGTTCCAATTTAGTTCGATGTTTTCTTGCATGATTTTCTTGATATTGGCTACTACTTTAGCTTCCGCAAATTTAAAAGTGGGATTCTACAAATCAACATGTCCATCTGCTGAAGAAATCGTGAAAAAGGCTGTTGACAAATTTGTGTCTCGCAATCCAGGCATTGGTGCTGGTCTCATTCGAATGCATTTCCACGACTGTTTTGTCAGGGTACATGTGTTTAATTCTCTAGCTCACATTTAAGTTTTTAACGGTTTTTTTCTCTCGCTAGCTAGTTCCTATTTTTTTTTTCATGAAAATTAATAATTTTGAATTGTGTTTCAGGGTTGTGATGCTTCGGTTCTGTTGAAATCAACTCCAGGAAATCCAGCAGAGAGGGAACATATAGCCAATAATCCAAGCTTAAGAGGCTTTGAAGTGATTGATGAAGCAAAGGAACAAATTGAGGCCAGATGTCCCAAAACTGTGTCGTGTGCAGACGTTCTCACGTTTGCTGCCCGAGATAGTGCTAATAAACTTGGAGGCATAAACTATGTTGTGCCAGCCGGTCGTAGGGACGGGCGCGTATCAATCATGGTAGAAGTAGGTGAAAATCTACCGCCTCCATTTTTCAACACTCAACAACTCATAGATAACTTTGCACGTAAAGGACTAACCGTGGATGAGATGGTGACTCTATCAGGAGCACACTCTATTGGTGTCTCACATTGCTCTTCATTCGCCACCCGTCTGTACTCTTTCAACGCTACTCATCCTCAAGACCCTTCAATGGATCCTGCTTATGTCTCGTTTTTGAAGAAAAGGTGTCCACCAGGTAATGGGGGTGGCAATGACCCATCTGTGGCCCTTGATTTTGCAACTCCTAATCGATTGGATAATAAGTACTATTCTGAATTAAAGACCCATCGAGGACTATTAACTTCTGATCAAACACTATTGAGCGGCCCTTCAACTTCAAAGATGGTGTTGAAAAATGCAAAAAATAGTTCTAAATGGATTAAGAAGTTTGCAAAAGCAATGGTGCGGATGAGTTCCATTGATGTACTCACCGGTTCACAGGGCGAGATCAGAAGACATTGCAGTATCGTGAATTAATTGAGATGAACTCGTTAATTTCTTTTTCAGTTTACACCTAAAGATTGATTTCATTCATTTATTTGTTATACTGTTTGAGTATTGTTGCAAAATGGGATTAATCCCATTTAGGGTAAATCCAATCCCGAGTATTTGTTGTACCGGAAGTTGTAAAAAACAAGTTTAAACTAAGTCAATAAAAAAAAGACAATTTAATAATGAGTCATTTTATATAATTTCTTAATTATAATTTACAAATATTAAAACTAAATCTCAATAGGTTTGAAAATTGAATGATCAATGACAGTTTTAGAACTAATAAAATATCATATACGTACATAATAAATAAATATTAATTATTAATGTGTGACTTGAATAATTGTTTAGTAATACTTAATATAATTTTTGTTTTTAATTATATATTATGTATCATCATTTGTTAGAATATTTATTAATTACACTTTATTTAACGTAATAAACTGTATAACTTAAATTAAGAAGATACCATGGTGAGTCACAGCTTCCCTCTTGTCAAAATTCAATGGGGTGAATAAAATAAATAAGCTTTTTTTTTTATTCAGGGCAAAGCAAAGCCAAATTCAATCAAGGAAATTAGTCTCCCTTCTCCCATGCCAAGTCACAAGCAATGGCTCAGAAAGCACAGACCAGCCACATGCAGAAAAACTTACACGTGTGATTTTAGCCAGGGACTTGACCACGTTATACTCTACTAACACGTGTATGTCTCCTTAATAAAATACATAAAAAATGTAAAAAAAAATTAAATATAATTTTATTAGTTAAATACATTATCAAAAAACTCTAGAATTGAAACAACTATATGAATTGTTTATATAATTGGAAGAAACCCAATTTTAAGGACTTCATTGAAGCTGAATGTTTAATTGAAATTATGCGCGTGCTTATATATTCATATTGAAAGCTTCTTGACTATCCCTCAAAGTTTTGTTTTTTAATTTTCGTTACCCTCAATTAAATGAATCGTTTATTGTTTTAAATAACATTCAAAGCAATAATCTACAAAACCCAAATCTTGCTAAAAAATCTATAATGGCCAAGGATATAAAAAGAAGTCTATTTGGTACAAAATAATTAATTAATCCTGTACATATTTCGTGATATATTTGATTGAAAATAAATAAAGAAAAATGTCATATATAACACTGTATAT
The DNA here is from genome assembly GCA_003255025.1 of Datisca glomerata. Taxonomy (NCBI): domain Eukaryota; kingdom Viridiplantae; phylum Streptophyta; class Magnoliopsida; order Cucurbitales; family Datiscaceae; genus Datisca; species Datisca glomerata. The sequence continues at coordinate 609,854 of QANY01002360.1, forward strand.
TTTAGTGGGCTTTCGAGTTTTGCAGTTAAAAACAATGTTAAATTAAAGTTTGTCTTCTACTGCAATTAAAGATGAATATATAAATTATATCGAAATTTAACAATATTAGAGTATGAATTGTTTTTGTAGTTCTTAGTTTTCCTATAAATATTGTAGGCTTAATCGAAAATTAGAAGTTGGCGGTTAAAAATAGGAAAAGGCCACCATGATGTGCTTGGACCTTTTTTTTTTCCTATTATTATAATGTATTTTAATTGAAAAAAAATTATTTGATGTTTCTGACATAAAATTTCTCACTATGATATATATATTTGTATTGATTTGTGATATATCACTTAGTTATTAAGACTTTGATCAGTGTAGAAATATATATATTTTTGGAACTTATATATGATGAAGCTTCACGTCGAAGCTGGTTAATAAGATTATTCAAGTAAAACTTCACACACAAGCTAAACTATCTGAGATTAATGAGAAATCAAATAATTAGTAAATGCATGCCAAATGAAAAAAAATTCAAAGTAGAAGAGTGGGGGAGAAAGGAAGCAGCTAGCAATTATTTATTTTATTTTACTTGTTAAAAAGAATGGCTATTATTCTAGAGATATGCAATGTGTGATATTACAATTCTGTGATAGTCAAATAGGAAAACTGTCTAACTAAATACACTCTAAACCCTCAAAACTCAACCTGGCTAATTTATGAGCTATAACATTATGCTTTCTAGGTACATGGAAAAAAGACGATTTAAATAAACTTTTAAAACATAAAATATCCGAAATTACTGCATCACTTCCCGTGTCTAGGCTAGAAGCTTCCATTAAGGAGTGCAAAGAAGCAATTAGACACAAAAGAACAGTTCAGCTTTGAAAAGCTTCAACTTGAAAGAGTGATTAGACACAAAAGATTGATTTCATTCGAATGAATTCATTTATTTGTTTACTGTTTGAGTATTCTTGCAAAGTGTAAATCCCATATTCTTAATGTCTAAATGTTTGGGTCTTTTTTTTTGTCAAAAGAAATGGGGTGTACAAAAAACACCCCATAAGTAAGCCCTTCATTAATAAAATAGAATATTATAAACTGCAAAGGGCATACCCCAGGAAATATAGACCAAAAATAAAAAGAAAAAATGATTAGGATTAGAAAATCAAGAAGTGCACCGGGACATCCCAGCTAGGCTGGCACCTCCTTAGTACCCTTATCATCTAACCTGCACCCAACCGACCAAACCCCCTAGCTAGCCTCATTAAAACCTTTAACTGGAAAAAACCCCAAAGGGGAAAAGTCAGAGAAAGAAAAAAGAGTACTAGCCACTAAAGACGAGACATATATTAACAGGATAGGTAAGAAGCAATATTACACTCCCTAGACAACCAAAGCGGCATATTGTCTACCCAAACCTGACATAACCCATCTCTACCCAATCTAGCAAACTTATGTGTAATCTGATTTTCATTCCTAGAAACATGCTTAAATGACAGGCGATAAAATTCCTTCAAGTAAATAACATCAGAAATAATAGCATCACTAGTAGAATCTTTGCTACGCATCTCTAAAATGAATTTGATCAATTCAAGAGAGTCACATCTAATCTCAATTTCCACACCTTGGTCAAAGCCGCCTTTGTTAAGACCCCCCACATGACAACTTTAGCCTCAATAGAGAAAGGATCCCTGCATGAAGGAGAATTAGAGCATCCAACTCTTATGATGAAACCTGAATTATCCATAGATAAGAATCCCAAACCAACAACATCATTGACCTATGAGGTGTCTGTCCAAAGCACGATTTTCCTATTAACCACATCCTCATAATGTCTCCTTAAATCATTAATAGCGTCCAAAGGTGAAGTAGACATCCCTCTGAATCAAGCAGTATTCTGATATTTCCAGATGCGCCAAATCCCTAGAACAAACCAACGTAAACATGCTTCTTCATCCGAATGATCTTTTAACAACAAAATGGTCGATGCGGAAAGACAAGGGGATTGCAAACCAAAAGGCACGACTAAATTCACACCTGAAGAAAACATGAAGACCATGTTCTTGCTCCATGCCACAGAAGGAGCAACAATCAGAAATATTCACGCCTTTTTTAACAAGGTTATTCTTCAAGGCCAAAATTTTTTCGGAACATCTCCATAAAAATCCTTTATTTTGGGAGGGATTCTAAGTCTCCAGATTTTTTTTTCCAATGAATAGATTCGTCTGAAGGGCAGCTAGAAACTCCATACACCATCGAACGCCTGAGATTCCCGTTCTGATGTAGATTAAGGGCAACTTTATAACCAGATTTAACCGAATACTCCCCACCCCTAGTGTAGAACCAGATAAGCTTATCCTCGTGCGTGAAAGAACTAAGATGAATTGACTGAATAGCTTCAACATCTTCCTTATAGAAATAGTCATCAAACATCTGTTTGTTCCAAGTACCATTTGAGCCAATAAGAGCTTCAACGGTAGACCAATTCTGATTAGGTGGGGAACAAACCTTAAAAAGCACTAGTCTAGGGATTCACAAATCCTTCTAGATATCCACCCTTTTCCCATTAGTAATCTTCTAGAAATGACCATAATTGAGAATTTTCCTACCCTCCAAAAGACTACGCCATCCCCACGAGGGACGATAGCCAATTTTAGCATTCAAAAAATCACTATTCCGATAATATTTAGCTTTCAAAAATTTGACTAAAGGGGAGTCTAGATCTTTAATAATTCTCCAATCTTGTTTAGCAAGCATCGAAAGATTGAAACAATGAAGATATTTAAAAGATTTACCTCCAGTATCCCTACTATTAGTAAGTTTACTCTAGGAGGCCCAAGAAATACCCGCTCTATCAGAAGATGCACCCCACCAAAACTTACCAAGTCTGATGCAGAGGTCATCAATTAAAGATAAAGGTAATTTAAAGTAGGATATAGCATAAATTGGAATCGCCTATGCAATAGCTTTAATCATGATCTCCCGACCCGCTGCAGAAAGCCACCTCTCAGCCCAACCGTTAACTTTAATCAGAATTTTATCCTTGATATCATTGAAAAACTCCTGTTTAGATAAACAAATTGGTTTCTAGACCCAGATATTTCCCTAGATTACTACTGATCTCCATCCAGAGAATACTAGTGAGCAATTTTTGATCTGTTGTCTACACATTAGAACTAAAAACAATATTACTTTTATGAAAATCAATGACTTGACCTGAAACTGAGTCATAGATTGCCAAGAAAGCCTTAATCTGCCTAAATTCAATTTCTGACGCTTTGCAAAATAAAAGACTGTCATCGGCAAAGAAAAGATGAGACATCGACGGACCATTTCTAGAGGCTTTGAAACCATGTATGGTTCCCTACACATCATCAGCAATCAAGAGCAAAGAGAGCACTTTCGAGCATAGGATAAAAAGATAGGGTGATAAAGGGTCCCCTGCCGAATACCTCTTTCCAGGTAGACAATGCCAGAAATGTCACCGTTAACAATGACACTGAAAGATATTGTGGAAAAGCAAAGATAAATCCATATGCACCAAGTATCAGGAAAACCCATACATCACATGACAACAATAACAAAGTCTCATTCCACCAGATCATAAGCTTTAGAGATATCAAGTTTAATAACAGCCTTTCTACTCCCTTTATTCCTCCTAATTCTGAGAGAATGCATGATCTCATGAGCAATAAGAATATTGTCACCAATATTCCTCCCCTGAATGAAAGCACTTTGGGATTTACTAACTAATTTATTAATAACATTCCTCAACCTATTAGTAAGAATATTAGATATAATTTTATACAACACATTGCACAAACTAATATGATGAAGATCTTTCATACTCTACAGGCTTTTAATTTTAGGGATGGGGGTAATAAAAGTATAATTGATATCCCTAGGCATGTCAAAATTATCAAAAAATTCTTAACAAGATGCCAAATATCATCACGTAACAACCCATCATGTTGTTTGTAGAAAACCATCAGGGCCAGGTGCCTTCAAATCCCCAATGTCCTTCACCGCCCTATCCATCTCCCAATCCTCCACAGTTTGCACAAGATGGGCCGCATCAAGATCATCCAGTCTACTAGAAAGAATACTAAGGGCTGGTCCAAAGTCCTTCGGCTTAGACGAGCTAAAAAGATCAATAAAATACCTTTGGACCTCCTTCAAGATATCTTCATGTTTAACCACCCATCTGCCTTGTTGATCTCTCAGGCCATGTATCTTATTATGCCTCCTCCAACCTTGAACTTTGGCATGAAAAAACCTAGTGTTCTTATCCCCTTCTTGAAACCACTCCACCTTGGCTCTATCTCTACAATAAGTCTCTTCTTGGGCAAGAGTAGTCCCAAGTCTATGTTCAAGATCCTTGATATAGTTCAAGTCCACCTTATCCAAAGGTTGGGAGTAAAGATCTTTCAACTGAGTCTCAACTTACTGGCTAAATTTTTTGAATTAGCTAGTGACTCTTTTTTTCTCCATCTCAACAACCTTTATTAAATATTGTGAAGTTATTTACGTTGACAATAGTTCCAAGACTTGAGTAAATTATAAACGCACTTTAATTAATAGAAAAACTTTCATTTATTCATTAAATTCACTAATACAAAATGTTTGAGAAATAACTAAATACTCATAAAGAGTTATTACATCCTACTTTATGGACATAATTCCAACAACCTCCCACTTGAACTAAAGTATGCATGTACAATCTCGCATCCCCATGCCCTGCAGATGTCCATCAAAGACATTACCGGTTAAAGTCTTCATGAATGGATATGTCAGGTTGTTGACCATCAATATGTGTATTACTACAACAACTCTATGTTGAACAATCTATCTTATCAAGTGATACTTACGCTCAATGTGCTTGGATCTTTTGTGGCTCCTTGGTTCCTTCGAGATTGCTACATCCCCACTGTTATCGTAATAAAGTGTCATGGGTTTGTCAGCTTCTGGAAAAACTTTCAGAGTCTTCAAGAAATTTCTAAGCCATACAACCTCCTTAACAACTTTACAAGTTGTCACATATTCATGTTTCATGGTAGAATCAACAATGCAAAATTGCTTGATACTTCTCCATATAACTGTTCCACCATTTAGGATGAACACTGATCATGAAATAGACCTCTTGGAGTCCTTATCAACTTTAAAAATTAGAATCTGTATACCCCTTCATATTCAAGTCACTACCTGAATACACAAGCATGTAATTTCTTATTCTCCCAAGATACTTAAGGATATGCTTGACGATATTCTAATGCTTGATTCTAGGATTAGATTGGAAATAACTTACTATGGCTTCCTACAGTTGAGGCATAGGGTATCCTTCTCATGTCTTCCTCTTCTTGAGGAGTCTTGGGAGACTGCTCCTTGGAGAGACTTACTCCATGTCTAAAGGAACGAAATCACTTCTTATAGATTTACATACTGAAGCGATCCACACCTTACCAATATAAGATGCTTGAAACAATGCTAGTTATCTGTTCTTCAGATCTTGGAAGATCTGAATACCTAGGATAAATTCAGTTTCTCCAAGATCCTTCATATCAAATTGCTTTTCAAGAGAAATCTTGACAGCAGAAAATTTTCTTACATCATTTCCAATGAGTAGAACATCATCTACATACAAGACTAGAAAAACCACTTTCCCTTTGTCTATCATATTATACACACATGTTTCATTTACTAATTGTTAAAAATTAAAGTTCTTGATAGTTTTATCGAATCTAATATTTCATGACCGTGACACTTGCTTAAGTCTATAAAATGATCTTCAGCAGTTCGTAAAACTTTCCCACTTAGCCTTTCTCCATGAACCCGTCTAGTTGAGCCATATAAATGCGCTCTTCAAGATTGCCATTCAGAAAAGCAGTCTTGACGTCCATCTACTAGATTTCATAATTGAGGGCAGCAACAATGGACATGAGGATTCAAATGGATTTAAGCATGGCTACCGACGAGAAGGTATTCTCATAGTCTATACCTCAATTTTAGGTGTAGCCCTTGGCTACTAGCCTAGCTTTTAATGTCTCCACATTCCCATCCAAACCTCTCTTTTTCTTATAGATCCATTTACACCCTATAGGTTTTACCAATTCGAGAGGATCTACAAATTTTTAGACTTTATTCGAATACATCAAATGTATCTCAATGTTCATGGATTATTGCCATAGGTTTGCTTTAGGATTAGCCGTGGTCTGTGAGTAGGAGATAGGTTCATCATGATCCTTATCTGAGACTATTATTAAGGCATCTCAATAAGACATGTATCTGTCAGGCTGTCTCACAGCCCTCCACTACGTCCAAGCTCTGGCCCCAGCTATGGTTCTTCCATTATTGAATCAGAAATAGTTCCTAATTGGGGAGTCAATGTCCTCCTACTCAATAATTCCTCTAGCACAAGAGTGTTTCTTGGCTTCACACTTCTGATATAGTTATCTTCAAGAAAATTTGCAATCGTGCTTACAAATATTTCCTTGTCTGTCGGACTATAAAAGACATACCCCTTCGTTCCTTTAGGATATCCTACAAATATGCATAATTCTAATCATCTTACCTGTCCTTTATTTCAGAACATGTGCTGGGCACCCCATATTTTAAGGTGGTTAACGGACGACTTTCGTCCATTCCATATTTCATATAGCTTGCCAGGCACCGTCTTCGTTGGAACTTGGTTTAGAATGTATGTTGCTATTTTCAAGGTTTATCCTCAGAATGAATCTGAGAGGGATAAGTAACTCATCATGAATCTAACTATATCCATCACAGTTTGATTCTTTCTCTCTGACATGCCATTACGTTCTGGAGTGCCAGGTGCTGTAAGATGAGAAAGAATACCTTCTTTCTTAAGAAAGTCTTCGAACTCTCCTAATAAGTACTCTCTACCATGATCAGATCGTAGCGTTTTGATTTTATTTCTCTAATTTCTTTTCGACCATACCCTTGTACTCTATAAACTTTTCGATGGTTTCAGACTTTTGGTGTATTATATAAACATGTCCAAAACGTGAGTAGTCATCAGCTAATGTTACAAAAGTATTCATAACCTCCTCTTGCTTGGATAATCAATGGCCCACATACATCACTATATACGAGTTCGAGGCATTGAGTAGTTCTTTCACCCTTTGCTGAAAATGGTATCTTGATCATTTTACCTTTTATACAGGATTCACATGTGGGTAGTGATCCCACACTTAAAGTTTGCAATGGACCATCATTTGAAAGTCTTTTAATCATGTCCAAGTTAATGTGGCCAAGACGTAAGTGCCACAAATATGTTAGATTGGTTCAGCCAGACTTCAACCTTTTACTATCCCCTTATAAATCAATATTTATTTCAATGTCACATATCATTAGAACTACAGTTTTACGTAAAATAATTTATTTATCAAACGTGCAGTAGTAATCAAGCAATCATTTCTGAAAATTCTAATATTTTTATCAATGAAATTCAAACTGAATACTTGCTCAATTAAACTAGCTACTGAAATAAGGTTCTTCTAAAAAACTGAGATATAATAAATATCACATAAAACCATAAAACTATTATTGAACGACAATTTAATAATTCGAACATATACATCTGATACTAGTACTCCATTACCCCAACGGAAGCTGAGCTCACCCTCGTCAAGCTTTCTGATCTTCCTGAACCCTTGCAAGGAACAACATGTATGGTTAATGGCTACAGAGTCTAGAATCCATGAAAAAATAGAGTCAGCCACATAATAGGCCTCAGTGACAAGTACTATACCTTTAGATCTCAACTCCTTGAGATAGTCTGGGCAGTTACATTTTCAATGACCACCGGCTCCACAATGATGACACTTTTAATTCGACTTGTCCACTTTTGCGGCGTCCTTACCTTTTGCAGCTTTTGAGTTCTACTTCTTAGCCTTCTTCGAACCTCTCCTATGTTTCTTTTTGGAGCCAGAAGTGGAAGGCTTACTTTCAATAAGGTATGTCTCTCCAGTCTTCTTCTTGCCCTTTAGAAACAGTCTCTTAGCAACTTGCAGTTCCTTCATTAGCTCTGGAAAATGAGCACCTCAACTTATTCATCGAATAATTAAGTATGAAGTTCTTAAAAGTCTTAGGCAGAGCCTTAAGGATCATATTAACTTGTGTCTTGCCATCTACCTCAACACCCATGATCTCCATCTCATTCAGATAACTAATGATCAACATCATATATTCTCTAACAAGAGGTTACATCCTACAGTTCATGAAGTTTCCTACAACATCCTATTTGGCTTGGCCACCCTGATTTCTGAATATTTTGGTCATGTTCAACATCATATCAGCAACAGTTTCCATGTTTGGATGCTGTTATTGCAATACATTACTAACAGAAGCCAAGATGTAACACCTAACGATCTCATCAGAACATAACCAAGAAGCATAAACATCATTTTTCTCTTGAGTTGATCCAGCAATAGGCTCAATGTGACAAGGAGTGGTGAACACGAACTTGTTCTTTTCTACAGCCAGCACGATATCAAAATTACATTTTCAATCCACATAATTTTCACCAGTAAGTTTGTTCGCGTTTAAAATAGTTGTGAGTGGGGATAACGACATGGTTACTAAAAAGAATAAATAAAGTGATGTAAACAAATACTCAATCATGTTGGAAAGTATGATGCATGATACAAATACTTAAATATTTAAACAATGCAATAAAAAATATTTCTTCCATGATGTTTCGATCAACAACGATAACTTGTCTTATCTAAGGACAACGTCCAAGCTACTTTCTATGGCATCGAGACTCCTCTCGTTTGGTTAACGTTTCTCAAGATGTCACTGCATCTAGCTTAACCAATCACCAATGATTTTGGTCACCTTAACCCCATTGACTAGCACCTAGGTGGGATTCTAATTTAATTCGGTCTAAGTGTTTAACCAACGCATCAGGTTTAAAGGATCTCATGAACTAACAGTCCGTCTAGGAACGGTCCTGCCTCACCACTTATTTTACAAACTTTAGTTTCTTAAGCAACTCGATGACTCAAAGCAACACGATTCCCAAGCTTCTACCGTTGAAGAGAAGAAAGCTAGGGCGGATCTAAACCATTCCTCGTGTCGTGATCAAGTTTGCGTTGGGGACCTTGATGACATTTCAACGTAAACGACTGTCCAACTTAGTTTTTGGAAAAATATTTTTTTTTTGTTATTCAAAAATTTTAACTCTTTATTAATTTGGAAAAACTAGTTTAAAAAATTATAAACTTTTATAAAATTTAAATTCCAATTTTAAAAGTATAACTTTTATAAATTTCACATTGTATTTAAATTATGAGCCATTATAAATTAAACTACAATGATGCATGTACATGCTATATGGTATATTGATATTGGCATATCTCTATTTCTATATGGCATGTTATATGATGATGCGAGATTAATAATAAACCATCAATTCAAAATTAACCTCTCTATTGGTCCGATTCTAATTACAACCTATAAAAGAATAATAAATAAATTATAATTAATTTAAATACTAGTTTTCATAGAGCCTGTAATTGTCTCATTGTTATTCAGAAAGTTCCACCAATTTTGTAACTCTTTACAACACTACAGTCCCAATTTCAAAATTCAAAATTTTGATCAAAATCCTTTAATTAAGGAAAAATATTTTCCAAATTAAATAATCCCTTTAAAAACCTTTTAAAATTTAAAATTCAAAAGATAAAACAATAAATTGATAATTATCTTTCAAATTCAAAATTCAAAAGATAAAATAGATAATATATATAATTATCTTTTGAATTCAAAATCCAAAAGATAAAAAGATAAAATAGATAATTATCTTTTGAATTCGAAATTCAAAAGATAAAAAGATAAAAATTGATAATTATCTTTTCAATTTTAATTGTCTTTTATCCTTTTCAAAACCAAAAAATATTAAAAGTTACAATTTATAAGATAAAAGATGATTAGGGGTTTTGTGAAACATTACAGTGTTTTTTAAACCCTAATTGTTATCGCCTAAGGTTTCACAAACCCTAGTCACCATGTAGGGCACGATAGCGGACAACATGAGGTGGCGCGGCACAGCGGCGGACGACAACGGCGTCAGATTTCTGAGGCGGCGACGAATTACATTAAATTTAAAAAATATAATTTTTTCAAAATAAATTACATAAAATCCTATGTCTCAATTGAAAACTAAAATGCCTAGAGCCAATAGATCGGGATCCATTCATAAAACACATTCAGAACTATTTTGAATCTACCATCCAAAAATATGCCAATATCACAACATCCAATGATATATACATTTAATCAAAAAATATACATAAGCAAGATAACTAGGCTCTGATACCAATTATTTGATCAGGTGTTAAATTTTGTAGAAAAATCATTGAACCACGGACATTTCGTGGCCAGAATATCAAAATTTATAACATCAACCAATTTAATCATATTAAATATTAAAACCATACATCTAATTATGCATACAAAGTTAAACATATTCAAAAGAGGTAGAAACAATTTTATAATTGCCTTGTATCGAAGAAATTCTGATTTGGTGGAATCCTATTAGTCGTCTCACGTTCTTCGTTCTTCATAGAACTCAAATCAGTCTTCACACCAACAACCACTCGTAAAATTTAAAAGTATATCTCAATTGGATGTTAATCATGTCTGGGCTCTTAAAACAATGAGAGAATAAAAATCAATTTTTTCCTTCTCCTCTATAGAATTCGGAGGCAAGGAGGGGAGGGAGAGAAACACTTTTCTGCTCTGTGTAATCACACACTCTGCTAGGGTTAGAGATGCAACCCTATTGCCATATCTTATACAATAATTACAGAATATACACATATGCCCCAATATGTTATATTACCAAAAATTCACACTCTAATCTTTACTATTGCCGAGAATTGCATATCTCCCAAGAGTCAATGTTGTGTCTAAATTCATCAATCCAAATTGATCTCTATCAATTAACTAATTAATTTCTTTTATTTTAATTAGAAAATAACCAATTAATTAATTTGAACATTAATTAATTGGTTTCTACTAATTAAGTTATAACACCCATCACATACGAGTTCGGGAAATATACATTTGGTGAAAACATATTTTTGGTCCAACTAGTGTTGTTTGTCATTCTTGTTCTTATGAGCTACTCCTGAGACCGAATGAACACACATAGATAAATCTATAAGACTCAAATATCGGTGAATTTATCTTCATAAATTCCCAACCTATTTAATCCTCACATCGTACGACTTTACTATAAGTTTGATGCCGAATCAACTCTCGATTCATGCACGTTACATTTTCTCTTGGTGCAAATAAATATTTTTATTTCATGGTCCATAGAATATTTAACACATTACTCTTTGCGAATATCAGTGACAAGATCAGGATGTAAGATTACCATTTTACCCCTCTTGATATTATTTCCTTAACTCCTTTATGACTGTGAATAAGAAAGATTAATAGTAAATTATCTCGTACAAATTCCCATGTCTTATTGAAGATTAATTTCAACGAATACCTAGCCCGGTTAATTTATTTGCACACCCATAAATCAAGCATAATGTGATCTTGTTGCATTTTACAATCTAACCACGAATTTCCATATATGTGAGTCGCGCAACTCCAACATAGTTGAATCACGATCCTAATAGCCGAGGTATTGTCTGGTAATTCGAACTCACTCCTTTTGCATATCAAAGATCGTAACTAACTAGGTCATGTTTCATATTCACCTCAGGATTAAAGTAAATATGAAAAAACCGTTAAGGTGTAACAATTAGACTTAGAGCTAGATAAATGGCTTTACTCCATATTAATTTGTTACTGGTCTATTCAACATGCTCCATAATATTTCTAAGTCAACCGGTAGAGTCTCTACTCCCATGCCCTGAGACTAGCATCCTTTGGTTCAACCTAATAGTCATAACCAGACTTGATTGCCTAGTCGATTCTAAGACTGTGAATAACATTCTGAACTGTTTCAGAAGAGTTTGTCTAGAAGACCCCCCAGTCTTTACTCTTCTTACGTTGACAGTAGTTCCAAGACTTGAGTAAATTATAAATACACTTTAATTAATAGAAAAAACTTTAATTCATTCATTAAATTCAGTAACACAAAATGTCTGAAAAATAACTAAATACTCATAAATAGTTATTACACCTTATTTTATGGATATAATTCCAATAGCTTAATTCCTCAAGGGAGCTGGCTGATGGTGAGGTGATAATGAGAGTTGGCAGTGGTCCGCTCGTGTCAGTAAAAGTATTGGGGACAATCCGTTTAAGCTTTGGAAATAATTTTCTTGTTTTGAACAATGTTTATTTTATTCCAAAATTTTCAAGAAATTTGATTTCTTTATCGTTACTACACGAACAATTATTTGATATTTATTTTATTAATAATCACTTTTATTATTTCAAAGAATGGATTCAATATTTGTCATGAAAATTTTTGTGAATCATGTCTAGAGGGTAAAATAATTAAGGGACATTTCTCTAGAAAGGGCCAAAGAGCCAAAGAACCACTTGAGCCAGTACATACTGATGTTTGTGAACTGATCAATGCACAACCTAGATGATTACTCTAGCTATGATTATACTTACCTGATGTATAGAAAGTCTGAAAATTTTGGAAAGTTTAAAGACTTCCAAGCCGCAACTGAAATGAAATTAGATAAAATTTTTAAAAAACTTTGATCAGATTGAGGTGGTGAATGATTAGATTTAGAATTCAAGAATTACCTGCTAGAGTATAGCATTCCATCTCAACTCACAGCACCTGGAACGCTACAGCAAAATGGTGTTTCAGAAAGGAGAAACTGAACCCTATTGGATATGGTTAGGTCGATGTTAAGCTATTCATCACTACCACTCACATTCTGAGGATATGCACTTAAAACAACAACTTACATTTTGAATGTAATGCCTTCTAAGTTTGTAAGCAAGACACCTTTAGAGTTATGAAATAGCTTCAAACGTAATTTGCATCATTTTCGTATATTGGGGTGTCCAGCTCACGTTCTTAGACCCAAGGCTAAAAAGTTAGACTCAAGGTCTGAAGTGTGTATATTTGTTGGCTATACTCGAGAAACAAGAGGTGTGTACTTTTACGGTCACAAGGATTAAAAGGTGTTTGTATCGATAAATGTCACTTTCCTTGAACAGGACTATACAAAAAACTACAAACCTCAGAATTCTTAAAGAATTAGCATCCGATGAGATCATACCACCTCCATCATTAACTGATAAATGACAAACCACATAAATCACTATTCATGTTCAGGATACCCCAATGAAACGTTGTAGTGGGAGGGTTGTAAGATAACCTATTCACTATGAACTAGAGGCACATGTCCCAGTATCTGACACTGATAAAGATGATCCATTAACCTTTAAAGAGGCGATGGAAGATCCTGAAAAGGAGAAATGACAAGATGCCATGAACTAGGAAATGAAATTGATGTATTCCAATTATATCTAGGAACTTGTAAATCTACTTGAAGATGTCAGACCCATTAGATGTAAATGGACCTTCAAAAGAGGTGCATACAGGAGAGTAGAGACTTTCAAGGCATGACTGTAGCCAAAGGCTATACACAAAGGGAAAGAGTTAATTATGAAGAGACATTCTCTCCCGCTGCCATGCTAAAATCCATTCGCATCCTTTTATCCATAGCCGCTAGTTTAGACTATAAAATATGAAAATGGATGTCCAAATAGCTTTTCTAGATTGCTATTTTAAAGAAAGCATATATATGATGCAAGCGAAAGGGTTCGTAAAAAAGGGACAAGATCGGAAAGTATGCAAGTTGCTTAAATCTATTTATGGATTGAAGTAAGCATCTAGATCTTGGAATCTTACCTTTGATGAAATTATTAAATTGTATGACTTTGAGCAAACTGTTGACGAAGCTTGTGTTTATAAATATGTCAAAGATAAGACAATGGTTTTTTAGTTCTTTGTGTAGACGATATTCTACTCATTGGGAATGATGTAGAAACTTTATCGAATGTAAAGAAGTGGTTAGCTAAGAAATTCGAAATGAAATATTTAGGAGAGGCGAGCTGTGTTCTAGGCATCTAAATATTAAGGGATAGAAAGAACAAACTCTTGGCACTTTCTCAAACATCTTATATTGATAAAGTGATGGAGAGATTGTCTATGAAATGTTTTAAGAAAGGTCAATTACCAACCAGACATGGAATTTTCCTTTCCAAGGAGCAGTTTCCTAAGACACCTCAAGAGGAAGAGAATATAAGAAATGTTCCTTAGGCTTTAGCTGTTAGTAGTCTCCTGTATGCAATGTTGTGTATGCGACCAAACAACTGTTATCGGTAGGAATTGTCAGTCGTTATCAATCAAATCCTAGTTTAGAACATTCTCAAGCATCTTTGGAGAATGAAAAATTATATGCTTGTTTATTCAGGTGGAGACCTTAACCTCATTGGATATACTGATTTTGATTTTCAATCGGATAGGGAAAGTCAAAAGTTGACATCTGGATCAGTATTCACCCTAGGTGGAGGCACTGTAGTCTGGAGATGTATTAAACAATCCAGTATTATAGATTCCACTATGAAAGTCGAATATATAGTGGCTTGTCAAGTAGTGAAAGAAGCAGTATGACTCAGAAAGTTTTATACTGATTTGTAAGTAATTTCAGATATGGACAAGCCACTGATCCTGTATTGTGACAACTGTGGGGTGGTAGCTAATTTCAAAGAACCAAGGAGTTACAAGAGGGGCAAGCACATTGAGAGGAAATATCATCTTGTAAGAAAGATAGTGCATCGAGAGGATGTGACTATTATGAAGATAACGTTAGATCAGAACCTGACTAATCCTTTTACCAAGATACTTCCTGCGAAGTCATTTGAGGGTCATGTGCACAATGTGGGGTTGAGAGAGATGTCACATTTGCTTTAGGGCAAGAGGAAGATTGTTGGGTATAGTCCCCTCAAAACATGTGTTTAGATATTTTTAATATGAAATTACATTTTTCTTATAATTCTTCTTTAGAATTAATATTGAATAATTTATTTATAAATATATGAAAACTCCATATTCATTAATGAGACTATGATCTTGTATATGTCGAGAGGACTAAGATCATAGATAATGAATAAGTAAATCCGCAACATATTAAAATATGAAATCTTTAATGAATGGTTTCTAGTACGATTTACTAAGCATTATGAATGTATGTGATATAGATCCGGATCATTGATGTGGATGGACATCTTAATGAAGAGACATTATATAATTAGATTATATAGCACATGACTGATGTGGATTAATATCTTTATTAACTTACCATTTATCATAAAGATTTAATATATATCAAAACTGATGATCATTGTACGTCAGCCTGAATCTTGAGTAGTCATGAACTCCTATACATGTCTACTAGGTCTTTTGATTCACTCATTAATGTTTGTTTGTAAAATAAGCTAGTGACTTTTGTTTTGGAAATTCAATGACATGGATGGCTGGGAATATGATCTAACAAGATTTGAAATTGAAGCTTTTCTAATAGATCGTATATTGGTTCCCTTATGTGTTAATTCAAGTACTGAATGGTTATTGAGCTCAAATTTATCATACGATTATTAATTGACAATTCACTAGTGAATTAATGATACTTAAGGATCAAGATGTAATTAGAAGGGTAAAAACATGATTTTGACAAGCTCTAATTTACGAACCAATAATTGAAAGATAGATCTATATGAAGTGATTATCTCTATGGACTGCATGAGAATACTCTATAAATATATTCTATAATCACTAAAAGTGCAATTCTATATTTATAGTGGAGTAATAATGGAATTAATAAATAAGATTATTTAATTAATGAGTTTAATTAATGATCTAGTTTATTGGAGCGTAGAATTATGAGTTCATGGTCTCCAAGTCACCTATGTACTACACAATCTAGGGTGTGAATATTTCAGGACATGAGAAAAAGACTAACTTGCGATAGAAATTAAATTTAGGAGGTAAATATATAATTATATGTAATTATTTAATTAATAATTAATTAAATTAAATTTTCAGAAATTACAATTTAATAATTTTATTGATTAGTTTTGTGTTGATCGATAAGTGAGACAAAATATTTGATTTATGAAATTAAATAAAATTAAATCATAATGAGATAACGATTTGATTTGGTTTATCTAATCTATTAATTAACATATAACATAATTGAATGGAGATTAAATAAGTTAATTTTGAATTAACTGATATCTAGATATTTATCTGATTAAAATATATAATAAATTTAGAAAATTGTCATGTGGTATATTAGAGTGCCACATGTCAATTACTGATTTTGAATCAAAGATTGGCATGGACTACTGTAGTGCCACGTGGTACTACAATGGGAACATGAGACATTATAGTGCTTCACGACACTATAGTTGTACCATGAGTCATTAGTGCTGTGAAGAGCCACACGGCACTACAATGTTGCTCAATTGCAATGAGTCCCACTGCAATGGCACATTTTCTAATTATTTTACTAATTTGTGTAAATCCCTAAAAAATATGATGAGCATTGACTTAGAAGAGATATATTGATATTATTCTACTAGGCTTAGTGCTGTAATTGCAATTAATGTGCAATTGTGTGATTAAAAGTTAACAAAAAAGCTTTGTGAGTTTTTCTAATTCTATCAGAGTTTTGTCTCACAATAGTCATTCTTCAAAATCTCTAGATATCATGTGTTGAGTACATCTAGAGACAGAAAAGTGTCTTTGATTTATTCTATGTGCCCATACACGTCTTGATGTGTTTGAGGATTGGATGGGAAGATCTTAGTATGGATCTCGCAGTCTGTTGTTCGTGAGAATACAAATTTATTGTTTGCAAGAGAACTTGATAGACTACAAGAGGTAAAATTCATATCCTTGTATGTCTTATATTTAATATATTGATATATAATGTTCTTGATCCAAAAAAGTGTTTTTCAATTAAGAAGTTTTCACCACCACACCTTCCGACGTTTATCGCCATGGATTCCAACACTAGAAACCCACCAGGCAAGGTCGGCATTCTGCTTATGGGTGGTTTGGCCTTAAATCCCTTCTCCTGACGTGAACTTCTTGACGTAGTGTGACATGTGGCATCATGTTACTGGCAGTCAAAGAACGCCTATAACATTTATGTTGAAAGCTTCTTGACTTTCCCTCAAAAGTAAGTTTTTTTATACTCATTTAAATGAGACCTTGACCCCGCGGATGTGGATATGGTCCTTTCTATACTGATTATTCCTAATGCTAGAGATGATGAGATGTATTGGCATTTCGACAAAAAATGGGTGTTATTTGGTTCGTAGCGGTAATAGTCTGGGCTTGGCCTTCCTTTTTTTAGATCCTCGTCCTCAACTGAGGATGTTTTTTGGTGGTGGAAGCGGCTCTGGAAATTGGCCTTACCTAATAAGGTCAAAATCTTTATGTGGTGAGCTTCATTGGACTTAATCCCACTGGAGCTAATCTGTTTAGGAGGAAGGTTGGCCATTGTGATAAATGTTGTTTCTGCGATAAAAGGGACTCGACGGTCCATGCTCTCTTCTTCTGCCCTTTGATTAGGGAGACTTAGGATAAGGCCGAGGTGATGAATCATCTCCCTAAAATATTCCAGGGCTTGGTCTATGATGGACCTCATCTTTGCTTATTTTCTTCCATTTTAAGGGTGGTTTTGCTTCGCTTGGGTATTTGGTCATTTCAACAGATCGGTGGATGAAAAGAATTTTAATCCAGTTTTCAATGTGCATGTTTGGATTGAGAATTTAGCTAATGAAATGCTTTCTTCCTTCATTTACTACAACAAAACAAGGTTATGATAGCGGCCAAGAAATGCTATCATAGGGTATCAATAACGTTTCCAAAAATGCTATGTATACTGACGTTATTAAAAGTCCACTACCTATGATAGCGTTTTTTAAACGCTATAAAAAGCCTACGATAGTGTTTTTAAAACGCTATGAAAGGCTTTTATAGCATTTTTTAAACGCTATCAAACGCTTTTTATAGCGTTTAAAAATGCTATAAAAACCATTTCATAGCGTTTTAAAAACGCTATAAAAATCTTTTCATAGCGTTTTCTAAATGCTGTAGTAGGTCTTTTACAACGTTTTATAAATGCTACGGTAGGTCTTTCATAGGGTTTATAAATGCTATCCTAGGTATTTCATAGCATTTTTCATTACTTATTGTTTTGTTAATATTGTTAAATACTTTTTATAACCTTTTTTTTATTACTTATACTTACAATTATACAAATATAAAAATAAATAGCTTTTAAAAAAATATCACGAAATAACAAAAATACACATAATTTTATTTAATTAATCAAAATTATTACATACTAATTGTCTACTAGAAATCACATCTCAAAATGATAATTGCATATTAATTTTTACATAGAGCAAAGCAGAAGTAATTTATCCAAAAAACTAAAATCTAGTATAAATTCACATCTAGATACTGAAGGTGGAGGTATCCTAAGAGCTAATCCACGACATCATCCAGCTCTATGAAATCCTCCTCCAGTATGAAAAGTATTTGCTCAGTGGGCGTGATATTAGTAAAAGTAGGAACACTTGATGTAGCCATAGAGGATGTCACATGAACACCAGTAATAATCGAACTTAAGTATCTTAACAAATTGAAGAAAGATAATAAAAGTTAAGTATCTTACCATATTTGTTTGGTGACCTGATGGAAACCGTAAGTTGGTAACAAAAGCATGCCTAGTGATGACCAGACCATGTACATCAACATTATGTCTTGTTTGAATTGTCGATATTTCATTCTTCTCGTTAACAGAGTTGCCATCATCCACTTCAACTTCAACAACGTCATTTACAAGAAGCCCATCATGTTGTATTCCAATGTAACATATAGCTGAAAAACCTTCGTCACCACAATAACTTAAGCCATTCTTTGACAAGCTATTTCTCTTATGACTTCTAACAAAAGTACGACATAGGACAAAAGATGCTTGCAGATAATATGAAATATGAAGTTTCAACGTAAGAAAGACAACTTATTCTAATTGAACTTACCAAGTAGTTTATTAGAGAGATATTAGACTACAAAATCATAGGGATATGACCGTACTCGTGATTATAAGACACACAAAACATTCATACAAACATCTATATGATTTATTCTCTTAATTATATTCTCTTTATATAATTGACAAATAGAAAGTGATTTTCTCAAAAGAATGAATAATCCTAAAACCTGCTGTAATTATGTTATAGAAAACTTGCAGCATGCAGTTGCTTTCATCCTGGCAAAAAGTATATTTCAGTAGAAAAAACCTCTCGATCCTTTTCTAAATGCAACAATTGACAGACATCTTACTGCAATAAATAAGAGAACTCTAACCCATAATGACAGGAGTCAACTTCACGCATTCTAATTATAGACTCATCCCTCAACTGAAAACAATGTGTTGCACCAAGTTTTTTCTACTTCATTGTCCTAAAAATTGCAAAACTAGCAAACGAAAAGCATAATATATATAACAATTGATAATTTATTTTTGATAAGTAACAATTGATAATTTTGTTTTTGATATGTAGAGATAATTATTGTAACCTTTCAAATTAGGTAAGTCATGAATTAATAAAACTAAAGGATAATGAAAGGTATCGTTGAAAATCTACAGCCTCTCGCGAGCTACAAAACAAATAGAAAATTGTTGTTTGTGAGATATACCTCCAACTATTTGCTCTTTAGAGAATTCACACTCCAAATTCTTTAAGCATGTTGCTCTGCACTCAAGAAAATTACACAAACAAAATAGTTAAAAGAAAATTCTTAAAGTTCTTAACCCACAAGAAATTGAGAAAAGACATTGAGAAGCATAATACCAAAGGAAATTTGAAGTACTTAAAATTTGAGCAAATACACGCCAATCAGAATATCAATAGAAGATGAGATGCTATACACCACATACTTAACAAAGAAAGAAAACCTTGTCATCTTCTCGTTATTGAAACTACAAACAACTACAGAAAAATCATGAAATCATACTACATATTCTAAACGAGTATAGAACAAATGTCCATTTTGAAAGCATTTGACATTATTCCCTTTCACCAGACCAGGTTATTCTACCTCATCAATGATTTTACCAAAAACTCTGAACAATGGAAATGCAAAATTACTATAATTCATTTCCCTATTAAGTTGTACGATCCAAACACAACCGTAACCAAACATGTCATTGACACTGTTAAGAAAGTAGATAATAGGTTTAGACATATTTAGCACAAAACCAAATAGATCTAAGTGGGAAACCAATGAGAATGGTGCAATGAAATCATATTGTCACAGAATTCACGAATGCTCTCTATTTATGGATCTTAATATGAAAGAATAACCGCAAACACCATAACAAACCTACTGAATAATAAATAACATAATCATCCTTTTAAATAAAACAAAGTGATATGAAAACTATGCGTTTATTCTATGCCAACCAGCACATTAAAAGCATCTCCTCATCAAGCATTAGAGTTCCAGGTACTACCACTATCTCTGCCTTCAGAACTGGTCAATTTTGGATGGAGCTAAGCTGGTTGTTAAGTCAGAATTTATATAGGCTACGCAATACCACTTTAATATCCCCAAAACACAAAACACAAGCAATAAAAGGAACCTCACCAACAGAGTTGATTTTCGATATGATATTAATCAACACATAGAATGAAAGACAAAGTAGACACTTTTAAACAATACAAAGGGTGATTTGATATGACGTGGTGATCTAGCGAAGACAGTAAAAGAACTTCGCTCACTGAGAGTAGGAAAATAGAGCAAAGCAACACAAAAGGAAGAGATCAAGTGTTTTTTAAGATGATCAACATTTATACAACAAAGAAGAGCACCAATGTAAGTCGTCAAGCAAGTGGGAAATAATTACCCAGCAACAGGTGCTAAAAATGAATTTTATAAACTTGAGCAGAATCCTTGATATCAATTATCAACAGCTTATAAGAATGAGAAATACTAAGCATTGAACAAACTTATCGAGCACCCTAAAAGCACTAAAAAAAACATGTTGAGCACCCAAGATTCTAATTTTCGGCATCAATGGATTTCAGATAAGTAATTTCACACGACACCACTGTACATCTCAATACTTACAAATATACATCTTTCATCATGCAAATAATCAAATTTCCAATAACCAAAAAAATAGATAAGGAAACCATATTCATAAGCTTAGCCGAAAAGTAGAAACCTATCAATCTTCCGTTCATTTCTCAATCTCCCTCGATTAATCTGAACCTCACAACCCCTCTATTCCTTTTTCTCCTTTCCTTTTTCATTTGATAACAAATCTCAACAAAACAAACTAAATTTAAAAGCCCATCACAAGAAATTTAAAGCATAACAAAGAATTAGAGGTTTACCTAAAATGAAAAGAAGCTTGGACAAGAAGGATGCTGGTAAATGAAAATCAGAGAACTTAGAGAGAGACTTTCGAGAGAGAGTTCCCAACTACTTGAGGAATCAACAAGTTCACAGAGCTGAGCAAGGACGCTGTGAGAGAGAGCTCAAACAGAGAGCTGTGGAGAAATCTGTGATAAGCATTTAAAATAGAGAGTTGTAAGATACGCATGCAAGAAAAATCTGAGAGAGAGCTTCACCTAGTGAGGAAAAGCACTTTGAGCTTCATCGTAGAGATAACTGTTTGTGAGCTTCGCTGCGAAAATAAGTGAGGGTTGAACAACATAGGCGCTTCGTGAGAGATACACCAGAGAGAAAGCTCAACCAGATATAGCTTTTAGAGAGAGATGAAAAAGTGAGATTCGTGAGCCCTAAGATCACTGAGCTTCTGAGAGAAAGAGGGTTGCGGCTGAGAGAGAGAAAGAGAGAGGTTGAAAGAGGAGTTTTGTGAGAGTCCAATTTTCTAGGTAGGTTTGTAATTTTTGTCTCCACGCCCAACGAATTAAACTTGCCAATTTAGATCTTTAGCGTTTTAATAGAAAACGCGGTGGTAGTGTGCTATAGAAGCACATGTTTGTTGTAGTGATTTCTGGTTGTGCGCCGGCTTCTGCTTGGGTCAGACCTGAAAAGGGGTGTATTAAGTTGAATATTGATGGGGTTATCAGGAGGAGCCATAATGTTGTTGGTGGTTTGTTTCGTGACAACAATGGGCGGGTGCTAGGTGCTTTCGGTACGAAACTGGAGTGGAAGAATGATGCTATGCTTGTTGAGGTGTGGGCTTTGCCCGAAGGCTTATCTTTGGCCTACGATAAGGGCCTTCAGGTTGATGAGATTGAATCAGATTGTTTGGGACTTGTTAAGGACTTTTCGTCTAGTACGAAGCTCTTCTCATAGTTGAGCCTCATTATCGATTCGTGTAAGTGTCTTGTTTCTCGCCTTAATGGTCCTTCTCTGAATCATATCTCTCGCAATGGAAACGAAGTGGCTCATCGTTTAACCAGTTTTAGTCTTTCTTCTCCTGAGAACTTTTTGTGGTGGGATTCAGCACCCCCATTGTTGCTGGTCTTTATTTCTCGGAGTAGTTTCGGTTTTAGCCTTGTTGCTAGTCTAAAAAAACTAAAATGAAACGTTTATTTTTGTAACTAAAATTCAAATGAATAATCCATAAAAGCCAAGTCTTACTAAAGAAAATCTATAATGGCCAAGGAAATAAAAGAAGTATATTTGGTACAAAATAATTAATTAATCCCGTACATCAATCCCATATTTGGTGATATATTTGATTTAAAATAAATAAAGAAAAGTGTCAACACTGCATATTATAGTCGGCTTTCGAGTTTTGCAGTTTTAATAATAGAATATTATGCCTGACGAACAAAAGAAAATGTCAACTTCTCACACTTTTGACCAGGCCTCAGTCTCACAGATTACATCATCGTATGAGCTAGACCATCAACCCTGAGTTTAGAGGTAAAATCTCATGTTCTCCGCTCTCACATAAACTGTATATTTAATGTCTCAAAAGTCATTCTTTTTGTTACATCTATTATTATTTTTGTGATAGGTGTATTTTTCCAACAATAGGTATACAGTAAATGATTAGAACTTGATCGAAATCGTACTAAAATTTAAACGACTATATTGATTTTTAAGAAAGAGTTTAGGACAAAAAATGAAATATAAAGCATATAGTTGAGGCACCAAAATCTAAAGTATGATATAGAAAAAAAAAAGAATAAAAAAACAAAAATTATTTGACAACATAATTTTTTTTCTTTTTTTTTTATTAAAAAACAAGACAGGTGAGGATGCAGTTGATCATTGAAAGTCTAAAATAAGGAAAAGTATTAAGAGGGGATTTGATATATGATCATGTAAGAGGCTCACAGAAGAGTTCAAATACGAAAAGCTTCAATTTGAAGAGTGACCACAATTTGAAGAGTTCAAATACGTAGACCTCTTCTTTGACAATTAACTCGTATTTTCCATATAAATACTCTATTAGGATCACCTTTCCTCTCCACTCTCCCTTTTCATTTCCTACATCTATCATCTCTCTCTCTCTCTCTCTCTCTCTCTCTCTCTCTCTCAAAGTTCAGGGTTTTGATCAAGTAAATATTCATGGGTTATAGCAGCAGCTATAGGTACCAAATTATTGCAAGGCTTTCTTGCATGATTTTCTTCATATTGGCCATTTCTTTGGCTTCTGCAAACTTAAAAGTTGGATTCTATAAGTTAACATGTCCTTCTGCAGAACAAATAGTGAAAAAGGCCGTGGATAAGTTTGTGTCTCTTAATCCAGGCATTGGTGCTGGCCTCATTAGAATGCATTTTCACGACTGCTTTGTCAGGGTATGGGTTTTATATCCCATTAAGATTTTACCAAAATTTTCCAATCAGTACCTATTTCCTTTTCATGAATGTGTGTTTGATGAAGATTCATAATTTTGAATTATGTTTAGGGTTGTGATGCTTCGGTTCTGTTAAAATCAACACCGGGAAATCCAGCAGAGAGGGAACATATAGCCAACAATCCAAGTTTAAGAGGCTTTGAAGTGATTGATGAAGCAAAGGCACAGATTGAGGCTAGATGCCCAAAGACTGTGTCGTGCGCGGATATTCTCGCGTTTGCTGCCCGAGATAGCGCTAATAAACTTGGAGGTATAAATTACGTTGTGCCGGCCGGTCGTAGGGACGGACATGTCTCAATCATGGCAGAAGTAGGAGACAATCTACCACCTCCATCTTTCGACACTCAACAACTCATAGAAAACTTTGCACGCAAAGGACTAACCACGTCTGAGATGGTGACTCTATCAGGAGCACACTCTATTGGTGTCTCACATTGCTCTTCCTTCTCCACTCGTTTGTACTCTTTCAACACTACTCAACCTCAAGATCCTTCAATGGATCCTTCTTATATCTCGTTTTTGAAGAAAAAGTGTCCACCAAGCAATGGGGAGGGCAACAACCCGACCGTGGTCCTTGATTTTGCAACACCCAATCGATTGGATAATAAGTACTATTCTGAATTAAAGATCCATCGAGGACTATTAACTTCTGATCAAACACTATTGAGCGGCTCTTCAACTTCAAAGATGGTGTTGAAAAATGCAAAGGATGGTTCCCAATGGATTAAGAAGTTTGCAAAAGCAATGGTGCGGATGGGTTCTATTGATGTACTCACAGGCTCACAGGGTGAGATTAGGAGACATTGCAGCATCGTGAATTGATTAAGATGAATTAGTTAATTTCTTTTTCAGTTTACTCATAAAGATTGATTTCATTCATTTATTTGTTTACTGTTTGGTATTGTTGCGAAGTGTAAATCCCATATTCTCAGTATCTAAACGTCAGTTTTTGTTGTAATGGAAATTGTAAAAAACATGTTTAAATTAAGTCAATAGAAAAGAGATAATTTAATAATATGAGACATTTAGACATAGATTACCATCATTATTTTATAAAATTTCTTAATTATACTTCATAAATATTAATAGTTTGAAAAGTTGAATGATTAATGATACGTTTTAGAACTAATAAAATATCATATATGTACATAATAAATAAATATTGATTATTTATGTGTTACTTGAATAATTATTTAATAACACTTAGTATATTTTTTATTTTTAATGATATCTTATATATATCATCATTTATTAGACTACATTATATTTTATTTAATGTAATCAATTGTATAATTTAAATTTATTTAGATAAGATACCATGGTGACCCACAGCCTCCCTCTTGTCCAAATTCAACGGACAAATAAATGAGCTTTTTTTTATTCAGGGAAAAACGAAGCCAAATTCAATCAAGGCAAGTCCCCCTCTCCCATGTTGAGTCACAAGCAGCACCTCAGAATGCACGGTCGAGCCACATGCAGGAAACTTGCATGTGTGCTTCTGGCCAGGGACCACGTTGTACTCTACTAATATGTGTTGGTCCACATAATGAAACACATGAAAAAACTTAATGAGAAACTAAATGTAATTTTATTAGCAAAATGTATTCTAAAAAATTCTAGAAATTGAAACAACTATATATAATTGGAAGAAACCCAATTTTTAGGACTTCATTGAAGTTGGGTGTTTAAAGGAAATTATGCACGTGCTTGTGTATTTATGTTGAAAGATTCTTGACTTTCCCTCACAAGTAAGATTTGTTTTTTAAATTTTTATACTTAACTAAAATGAAACGTTTGTTGTTTTTAACTAACATTCAAAGGAATAATCTATAAAAGCCAAGTTTAACTAAAAAAATCTATAAACGCCAAGGAAATAAAAAGAAGTATATCTTTCTGTAAAAAAATAATTAATTAATCCCATATTTGTTGATATATTTGATTTATAATATAAGCTAGACTACCAACCTTAAGTTTAGAGGTACAAACCCCATGTGGTCTGCTCTCACATAATTTGTATATTTAACGTGTCAAAAGTCATTCTTTTTGTTATATTTGTCAATTATTTATGTAGTAGATTATTAGAATTTGATTGAAATGGCACTAAAAATTGACAGACTAGATTGATTTTTACGAAAGAGTTTCAGACAAAAAAAAAAGAAATATAAAGCATATAGTTGAGGCACCAAAAACTAAAGTATGATATAGGAAAAAAGAAGGATATAAAAGCGTAGGCCGGGGAGCGAAGGCAGCAGTTAGGAGGTGATCAGGAAAGAGTAAGAAAAGTGGGAATTTCTATCAATAAGATTGTACATATAAAGGAGGCTTCACAAGCAACACACAAAAGAACAGTTCAACTTTGAAAAACTTCACCTTTATTGGTTAAATCTAATTAGAGGTGGCAATTAGACCGGTTCGACCCGTAAAATTGGCCTAAGCGGCTTGTTAAAATCCGGTCTGGTCCGGCCTGGTCTTGAACAGTACCGGGCCGGCTCAAATGTTAGGCCCTGCCCGACCCGTGAATCCATTTTTTTAATCTAAAAAATTGATCAATTATGCATATAGTGAGGTTTGAACTCTTGACATCTCCCTTATAAATTACACTCTTTACCAATAGACCAAAATAACTTTAAATAATATACTTTTAAGATAAACGTATTTAATTAAATAAAAAATAATAATTTTTATTTAAAAATTAATATTTTATTCAATGAAAAATTAGATTCATGAAAACTTTAAAAAATATTGGTTTAATATTTCTAATATTAGTTGTTCTGTTAATGAACATGAATTATAAATTAGTTATTGATTATTTATAATATTTTTATACTTTACGTGAATATGAATATCAATAGTTTATGAATTTAATAAATAAAATAATTATTTTACTTATTATTACAAATTTTTCTATGGAGATTTTAAAGTAATAAAACAAAATAATTATATGAAAGTAACATATATTCCATATAGCTTAGTGGTAATTCCTACACTTCATCTATTTCTCACCAAAGTTCAACTCTCCCCATCTATATTTTTGAGAATTAAATCACATTAAAGGGAGGAGAAATGGGCTTAGCCGGTTATTTAACCGGGACCGGCCTGTGAACCGGCCCGACCCGTGACTTCACGGGCCGGTCCATCCATTCATTTTAGGCCGCCCTAAATTTTGGCGGCTCGGCCCGAAACCAGTCTGTGAACCTCCTGGAAAGGCTCGATCCGAAACCGGCCCGTGAACTGCCTGGAAAGGCCCGGCCCGACCCGACCTGTGAACCAACAGAGACGAGTGTGTCCGGGCCGGGCCGGCCCGGTTGCCACCCCTAAATCTAATGTAATATTTAAAGACACACACATCACACCTGCTAGCTAAGGCTAATTTACACGTTTTGTTTTTTGAAAGAATTGAATGAAACCTACTCTCAAACCTCTCTTTAACCTCTATATATGTTAAGGTAGTAAGCTAGTGACAATGTTCTTCATCTTCTTCCTCATCAACTTGTCAGTCAATGAGGTGCCTAGTCATACCAGTTAGCTCCATGTCAACTTGATATTAAGCTTCATTATCAATCTGCCAGCTCACCTTGGTTGTTAGTATGATTTTCAGTAGAAATATGGTGCTTACACGTGGTGTATTTCTATGC
The DNA here is from genome assembly GCA_003255025.1 of Datisca glomerata. Classification (NCBI taxonomy): domain Eukaryota; kingdom Viridiplantae; phylum Streptophyta; class Magnoliopsida; order Cucurbitales; family Datiscaceae; genus Datisca; species Datisca glomerata. The sequence continues at coordinate 637,360 of QANY01002360.1, forward strand.
TGCCAACTTAGTGCCCATGTAACAAACAAATATTCCTTCTTCCTCTTCTTTATCGATGTAATGCATTATATATACCGTAATTTCTCAGATTCAAATATACAAATTTTTTTGTTGTTGTCTATCATCAAGCTTTTCATCTCTCTTCTATTTTCTTTTATGTTTAACTCGGTATCAGAGCCATTAATGGTGTCCTCAGATTCAAACTCTCAAAACAGAGAGACCCACGAAAATTTTGTAAAAAATACCTTCAAACTCAATCCTTTTTCGAACACTCTTAGATCAACACTGTCCATCAAACTAGACAAAGAAAACATACTCTATGGAAAGCCCAAGTAGTGCCAGCCATTATCAGACATGGTCTAAGGGAATTTATACTTAATGCATATGCAAAACCAGTCGAAAATCTCGAAGATGGCTCACTTAACCCTGAATACATACAGTGGGTTAGAAGTGATCAACTCCTTCTCAGTTGGCTTAGATCAACCATGAGTGATAGGGTGCTAGGTTCAGTTTTACAATATGAAACCTTAAGGGGGCTTTGGCTTACCTTAGAGAGAATTTATGCAAGAAGATCAAGCTAAATTGCTTAGTCTAAAAAATTCTCTGTACATCACAAAAAAGGTTGATAAAACATACTTGACTATGAAGATGTTATGAGAACTATTGGAGACCAACTCCTTGCTGCAAGTGATGCAATCAGTGAGCAGGATCTTATTCTGCATATTTTGAATGGGCTTCCACCAAACTTTGATCCCATTGTAGTCAACATCACCTCTAGGACTGATAACCTCTCATTGAGGAAGTTCAGTCTCTCTTATTCATCCATGAGTCAAGAATAGACAAGTAAAATTCAGAAAGAGAGACAACTTTAAAGGGTTGTGCAAACCTGACTCAAAATACAAATGGGTTTGACAATAAGCTTGGTTACAACCAACAACAACAACAATGGAGATTTAGCCCAAACAATCAGAACAACATAAGTTTTGGAAGTAGACAGTCAAATTTCAGAGGAGGTTGAAGAGGTGGTCGAGGTGGAAGATAAAATGGGAGAGTAGTCTGTCAAGTATACATCAAGGTTGGCAATATTGCCGTGTCTTGTTGGTTTTGATTTGATAATTAAGGCATATCAAGAACCTCCCTAAACACATCTCACATTTGGTCAGCTTCCAACTCAACATGCTCCACCATCCTTACACACCAACTTCAATCCAACAACTTATGCAACAAGCTTAAAATATGGCTTAGACAGTACCTGGTATGTAGACAGTGCGGCAACAAATCATGTAACCTTTGATCTGCAGAACCTTGGGCTAGCTAATGACTATCATGGCAATGACAAGATCATTGTAGAAATGGTAAGCATCTTAAGGTCACTCATATTGGTAACATCTCCGTCCCTTCCTCTTTGTACTCTCTGAACTTGAAAAACATGCTTAGAGTTCCCAAAATTACAAAGAATCTAATAAGTGTATCAAAGTTGACCTCTGATAATCCTGTTTATGTTGAGTTTCACTCCAATCTTTACTACGTGAAGGACCTAGTCACGAGAACTATCCTGCTCAAAGGGATACTTAATGATGGCTTGTAAGAGTTGTTTGCACCATAAAAGAAGCTTTCCACGGTTATGACCTGTTGCTTTTACTTGTTTGATGATTCTGTGCAAACCTTTACCTCTGTTGCTTCTGTTTTTAGTCCTAGCTGTTTCAATTCCAAGAACAATGATGTTTGTACCTTTTCTAGTTCAATTAAGCCATCTTTGGCTAAGGACAATGTACTATACTCATTGCATAAGTCTAATGGAAATGTTTATGTTTGTCCATCTGCTTCTGCTTACTCAACTGTTGGTATTACTAATCATAAATTGTGGCATCTAAAGTTAGGTCATCCATCTGCTAATCAAGTTTTGCAACAAATCAGCTTATCTTATCAATATGGTTCTAATTCTGTCTGTCATGCCACTACTACAAAAATGGGTTTTAATGACAACATGATATTGATTTTGATGACATGCCTCTTAAAACTGTCATTGAAAAAGGATATTTTTTTTTACTTTTTGCTCTTATGAAAGGTTTTAAATAACATGTCATCATCTACTTATCTATAATCACATTAAAGGGTATTTTTTTAACCTTTTACTATTATGACAAGTTTTAAATAACATGTCATTGTATACTTATCTATAATCACAGATAATTCTTAAATCTATCAATTTTTTTTAAATTAATTATTTTTTACACTCTTTATTTACCAAAATGCCATGTATAACCCTAATCTAAACCAAATTCCCTCTTGAGCCTCTCCCTCAACTCCATCTCTCTCTCTGATTCTCTCTCTCTCTCTCTCTATCTCTCTCTCACTCTCTCTCCCGTCCTCTCACTCAGACGCCATCACCATCTCTCCCCGTCTTCTTCGATCTGGTCTTGGTGCACGAAGTCGAGCTCACCACCAAGAAGTCCTCTCTCTCTCTCTAAGCCCTAGTCCAATCGTAAGTGAAAGAAATCATCTTCTTCAATCTCGTCCAGAGATCAAACGACGAAGGAAAAGCATAATGAAAAGAAGAGTAAAATTTCATCGTCGACAAAAACCAGTCAGGTTCAAGCATCACACCTATTGATAAAGCTCCAGGGCTCACACCTAGACGATCGACCTCTTGGAAGGATCCCGAAGGCTGAGTCATCAACAATACCACCCGTGATGAAGCGTCTCTCAGTTAAAGGCTTTCTGAGAGGATATCGTTTCTGGAAAGGCTATGTTCGAGGATCTTGCCTCTCGCTTCTTCAACTGCAGCTCTTCCAATCGTAGTGGTGATCTAGGTGTATTCCATTTCCTCTGAAATTATCTTTTTTGTTTTACTTACTGATTGATTTCTAGGAAAAGGAAATTTGTGCATATTTTCCATTTTGCCATTTTTCCCTGAAAGTCCTGGTTTTCCACTTTGCTGGTAATGTTCGTAGTGTGAGGAATGTGATTCACCACCTCGGCTTCGATATTAAGGATGTATGTTTCCTCTATTCTGTTGACATTTTACGGACAACATACATTGTTAAGTTTCTTTTCTCTTCTTTGCCTTAATGTGAGAAACATATATATTTCTAATTTACAACGAACACAAAAGGAAAATCGATTATTATCCTTGAATTGAATTAAGAAGTGCATGTGCAATCTCCATAAGACATTCAGAATGCGAATCGCCTGATATTTCTTGGAGTAGGGGTATTTGCTGCGACCATGGATGTGCTGAACAAGATCGGGTGTGTTAATTGTCTTACTATTAATGTCATTTTCTTATATGGAAGAATGAGTTTGGAAACCATGTCCATAAGTGTGTGATGATGCTCTTTTTAATTATATTTAGCCAATATAAGAACTTAAGACTTTTAAACTACTAAATATATTTCATCTATATGTATGAACACTCTAAATAAGTTTAGTACAATAACACTACAGTATGAAAGTGTTGGAGTGTGTTTGACGTTTTCAAGATATCCCAAGCACTATGTACTTACATAGAGAAGGATCACCCATTTTTAGGCATTTTTCTTGGGTTTCAGCTACTTTTTGACTTCAATGAGGAGAACGGCCCTGGTTCGCATGTGAGACCTTGTTTTCTTGTTTGTCGTGAAGGAAATTTACTTGTATTAAAAATATCGTTGCAAGCTTTTGGCATGTTATGAGGTAAAGGTGAACCATGAGGATGGTGTATACGTACATTAATATTCTTTTGAAAAAATGTCATGTAATCCATGTCAAATTTGGTAAATGAAATAATGTAACACGGGAGATGGTAGACTAAAATGTTTACTTCATCATACATGCCATTTAGAAGGAGTTTTTTTTCTCTCTTGGAAATGCAAAGAATTTGTAAGGTGGGAAGGCGTAAGGATGACTGTACTTATATGATATATCAAGGTTTCAAAGCCATAACTTAGGCAGAGGCCCTCTGAACTATTATATATGTTTTGCTAGTTTACATTGATAACAGTAACATCGATATCATTTCTTTTCCGTGAAGATTAATATCTATTTTTTTGTCATAGTTAATGGTCTTGGCTTAATACCAGGTGTGGTTGGGGGTTTGATTCTTCAAATGGTTTTAGAGTACCCCACATTGGGTGGAATGCTTTACCAGTTACTGATGACTCCAAAATCTTGGAAGATATTGCCAATCATCATGTCTATTTTGTTCACTCGTATCGTGCCATGCTAGTATCTTATTCTCTCAACTAAAAAGAAAATGTTTTCTTGCCTGATTATTTTTATCCCAATGCCTTCGTATCTCAATTTGCACACACATACAAACATAAGGTTGTCTAATTCTTTTTATAATTTATCAGTCGGAGAACAACAAGGAGTGGGTTTCTTCTACTTGCAATTATGTTGACAAATTTATAGCTTCTATCAGAAGGGGAAATGTTCATGCTGTTCAGTTTCACCCAGAAAAGAGTGGACATAATATGCTCTCACTTGCAATTAGGACATATTTGTTATTTGCACTACTTGGTGAGGGAAGTTTCTATTTGCTTAGTCAGGGATAAATTTGTTCATCCTGATCTCTAAAATTTGACTAAGGGCAAATGAGCCATCGATTAAATTCTCTAGTTAGATTTCAAATGCATAGGAATTACATTGTCTAAGATTTTGGAACTAACGACTGGTGCTACCTAATTCATGTTCAATTGCTTTTATGTGAACTATGATTATTGTTGCATGGTTGGTAAGGCACTTGTCAAGATGGCCTTTGTACCACATGTCTGCAGGCAATTACATCGAAGGGCGATTTTTTCCTGGAAGCTCCTGTAAGGTAGCAAAAAGCCTACAGAAGATGGTCAATTAGTGTTCCTAGCTGCTAGAGGAGGGTAATTTCACTTTTCATTTTTGCTTTTAATTTTTCTGCCATGTCATAGTTTTTCTAGCTGCTAAGACATGCTTTGCTTGGAATTTGATATATTGTTCTAAATGCATGCATTTAAATCTATTACTGAATTTCAAAGCCCGATTGTCTGAGTATGTTGATGCTTATAAAGTTTATACACTAGTTGTGTTATTTTTGGTAGAGATTTATGAATGATGATGCTCAATGGTATTACAAAAGATTATACAACTCTAAAAAAATATAATAAAACTAGAGCTCTTGTTAAATGAATTGATAGCGTTAATTACATAGTTTTCTGCTTTTTAAAATTCATACATTTGAAACGCATCTACATATTTTTTATTTAATGTGTCTAATTTTATCAATAGACTACTATGGTTTATTTATTTATTTTCAGTGGTGAGAGTGGAGCAGGAAAAACTGAAACCACAAAATAGCAATGCAGTATTTGGTCACCATTGATGGTGGAGGTGGAATAGAGTGCGAAGTATTAAAGACTAATCCAATCTTAGAAGCCTTTGGTAATGCAAAAACATTGAGAAATGAAAACTCAAGTCACTTTATAAGCTCTTACTTATGTTAATTTTCTTTAGGTTGAAAACTCTGTCTCTTTCACTTGAATTCAGCCGTCTTAAAGAATTTGATGCTGTAAGATTTGATAACTTAATTTACATGTTGTAGGGCAAACTGATCGAAATCCAATTTAGTGAAACTGGGAAAATATCTGGTGCCTATATTCAGACCTGTAAGTTCCCACTAATTTGTTGTATTAGGCTTCAACTTTATATGTTTGTGTAATTTGGGATACTAATATTGAGGCTGTTTTTTGAATGTGCACCGCTCTTACAAATCCTGGCTAGTTTTGCTGGAAAAGGTAATCTTATTTCTCTTTTATGTGATCTTAGTCTCTTTTTGAAATTTATCAAACCACTAAACTTGATTTAACTTGTTAACAGTGTAGAGTGTTCAATTCATGGAGGTTGAAAGGTCGTATCATATATTTTTTCAGCTTTGCATTGGAGCTCCACCTAATCTTAGAGGTGATTTCAAAGCATTATATTATTTTCTTTTATTTTTTGCTTATATATTGTTGCATAATATGATAATGTTTCTTTAATTAACAAAGTAATATGAGAAACTTTCTCTTGAACTCTTGTTTTATTATAGGAGTTGTCTCTTAAACTACAGGTTTCAAAATTATCGGGCATGTCATTTTTCCTTTCATTTATATCATTCGTCTTATAGAGAAGAGATTGACTAGTGATGCATCTAATGTCCATGAAGTAAAATTGACACAAATGACTTCTGAGAGATAGATCTAAAGCCTATTGAATATCTTCACCATTAATCTTTAAAGGGTTATATAAAATAACTAGACATTTGGTATTTGATATCCAAACAGTATAAATGTTGTTAGATACCAATATGGATCTAGTCTGTGATTTTGCTTGCTCATTCTACACCTTTGAAATGTTGATATGAAGTTTGCTTATGTAACTTGTGGATGTATAAGAAATATGATGTTGAATTCCCTAATCGATAGTGTTTGGACAAAAGGAAGAATATATATGTTGTTTCATCTCTTAGTTGAAGTTCTAGATTATGTTTGATGTAGTCTATTTATTGTATAGTCAAACATGATGCATAAGAATAAATCTCACACCCACTAGCCATCAATAGAAATCATATATGATACATGTAATTTATGCTAAATATCTCTATTTAACCGTTTAGTGTGCAAGTTGTGTAAGTAGCCTTCTACTTGAATTTGTATTTAGTCTTTCCCCTAATTAACTAATCAAATTTCACCCATATCAATCTCATTGTTTTTGTGACTACATATGCAGAGATGTTAAATTTAAAACTGTTGAGGAATACAAATATTTAAGGCAGAGCAATTTCTATTCAATTATTAGGGTCAATGATGCTGAACAAAATTGTATGGTCATGGTAGCTTCATTTAAGTGCAAACATTCTACTATATTATGCTTTCATGTTCGTCTTCTTTGTCTTAGAAATAGGAAGCTGATGTACATATGAACAATGACTATTGTACTTCCCCAGGAAGCTCTAGATGTTGTTTTGTTCTAAAATGATTTAAAATATATTTGGTTCTGGATGAGTTGTTGGATAGATGATACCCACTAGGCTGGTGAACCCACTATCATTGAAAGGTATTTTTGTATGGTTATCAAAAAGAGGTGCTAACTCCCATGATGTCAAGCTTTCTTATGATGTTGTGCTGGATAATTTAGTAATTTTTCTTAGAAAGCACTCATGTTGTTCTATAACCTTTCAAACCTTTTCGTTCGTGTGGCATGCTCATTGTTTTCTTCTGCTTGTTACAGGAAAATACAGATGTTCATCATGTGAAGACGTATGAGGTTGTTCTTAAGGATAAAGGGCTAACTTGCTGATACCCGTACCTCCACCTCTTTGTGGTGTTGTCATTGTTGGACAAGAAACAATTGTTTACTGCAGTGCCAATGCTTTTAAGGCAATACCGATTAAACGTATAGGTGTTACTAGCTGCCATGCTTAGTTTCAGTATCTTAAAGCAACATTTAGTCAAGTTTCATTTGCTCATACCTGTATACTGTTCAACAAAATCTTCTTTGTAATCCACATGCGTATATAGTCCATAATCGAAGCCTGTGGGAGAATTGATGCTGATGGCTCTAGATATCTACTTAGTGATCATGCTGGTCTTCTTCACATGCATGTCATAACACATGAGAAATAGAAATGATTGATCTTTTTAATTCTGCATAACTATAAGCAAAGAAAAAGAAAGAAAAATAGCCTAGATTTTTGCATGTAAGGAATCTTTTAAGGTTGTGATATGCATATATGTGTCTTGTAGGGTGACTAGACTCAATTTGAGTTATTGGGTGAGACTTCCATTGCATCAACAATTTCATATCTTGATAATGCCATTGTCTACATTGGCTCAAACTATGGGGATTCACAGGTTCACTTGACGTTATGTGTAAGTATTCATTCTTTATTTTTTATAGACTTGAGAGAGAATCTAAGCTGATCTACTTCAGTCCCATTTGACTCTTCATATGCTTCCTCCTATCAGAAGCTGAGTTAAATTATGTGATATATATATGCATATGTAGCTATTTCTTGTATTAAGTTGATTTTGTTTTGATAGGAAATACATTTTTTATTAAAAAAGAGAAGAACAAAAAAGGTTTGAAGGAAGAGGCTTCCTTGCCGAACACCAAAAAGACTATAGTTAGTCTGTACAAGTGGCCGTCAAATCTTAAGTTGATATGAGCTATCCTTTATTGTTACTATCAAATATAGTTTTTCTAATGCGCTGGCGTATTTTGAAGAGTAATTCAATGAAAAGGAGCTGGTGTAAATAAATAAACTATAACATGAAATGATCATATGGAAAATGAAGATCTCACCTTTTAGGTACTGAAAATGATTTTTCTTAACTTTTTGACTGATGGTTCAATATAGAAAACTTAAAGGGATGTATTAACTTTTTGACTAATTTTAGCATATGACTTGTGAGTATGTATACATTCTTTATTTTTGGATAATAGAGTGTGTATATATTCCTTTGACAATCTAAAGCTTCAACATGACTTGTGAAGTTTTCAGTGTTTAATCATTTTGGATTAATTTTAAACAATTGATTTCTCTCACTCTTTTGCTACAAGAATTTTAACACCTTGTTAATACCATACATATGATAAGGTTAAACATGCAATCTGATAAGTTATTTTATTTAAATTCATTTGAAAATTGTGTGTATCTCTCAAAGTTAAGTTTTTAGAGGTTTCAATTATATGATTTTCTTGTCAATTTTACTACAGTTTTACATTGAATTTGATTATGTACTATATACTTTAACTAAAGTATTATTTTGATCCATGGTTCTAGATTAAACTGAATGAAAATTATAATGAGTTATCGTATTAGTTTCTGTTAGTTGATGAAAAGTTGGAAGAAGAAACTCTGGGATGGCTATGTATACATTTTCTGATAAAAAAATTGTTAATTTTAAAAGGGAAAACATCTTCTATTTTCCAAGCTTTTATTTTATTAAATAAATAATATTTTATTTTATTTTCTTGAACTTCAGATGACGGGGATTCCCTGTCTTCTAATTGCTTTTGGAGGCACCTAAGATGATGGGGATTCTCTGTCATCTAAAGTTTACATGGAGTAGCTTTTAATGATGGGGAATCTCCATCATCGATATGATTTTTACGACGACTAGGATAACGGGGACTTCCCGTCATCTATCTACTTTTCGCGGTACCTACGATGACAGGGATTCCCGATCGTTGTACCCTCTTATAATGACGGTTTTTTAAATGACTAAAGATGACAGTTCAGTGGATGGCAGTCGGTCAACCATTAATATATGATTATAATGATGGGTTTTACCCGTCATCTAACCCCATTTTTGTAGTAGTGTGCATGTCAATTAGGAAAAAGCTATAGGTTGACCTATCACACTTCACCAACTGTAACAACACAACCTCTAGAGCTAATTCACTCAGACCTATGGGGTCTTGCCCCTATAACCTTAAATGGATATAGATATGACATCCATTTTCTGGATGATTTCTTAAGATATACTTGGATTTACCCCTTGAAATCAAAGTCTGATGCCTTCTAGATTTTTTTTAAACTTCAGTTGAAAAACAACTAGGGTTGTCTATTAAATTTATTCAAACAGATTGGGGGTGAGTACAGACCTTTTACTCAGTATCTCCAAACTCAGTGAATTTCCTTTAGACACCCTTGCCCTCATACTCATTAACAGAATGGTACGGCTGAAAGGAAACACATACATATTGTTGAATTAGGTCTGACCTTGCTAGCTCAGGCATCCATGCCTCTTCACTATTGGTGGTTTGCCTTCAGTACTACTACCTACCTTATAAATAAGTTACCTACAACCACTCTCAATTTTTTCTCACCTTATCAAACACGTTTTCACAAAAAACCTGATTACACCTTTCTAAAAGTGTTTGGCAGTGCATGCTTCCCTCACTTGAAAGCCTACAACACCCACAAATTGGCTTTTAGGTCTTCCCTATATGTGTTTCTAGGCTATTCTTCTTATCATAAGGGATACCTGTGCCTACATCCTCACACAAAATTTTAACAGTTATCAATGTTATTTTTGATGAAAATCTGTTTACTTTCACTATTGGTTTCGTGCATAAATCTCCTCCTTTATTGTCTGTTACTGAGTCTGCTTTACCTTTTTAGTCTGTTCCCTCTATGCCTCTAACCTTCCCTGCAGGTGCTTCTATTTCTAGTTCTTCAGCTCACTTAAGCTCACCACCTTATGTCTCACCTTCAGGTACTATAGTTCCTATTACCCTCATAAATTCTCCCTCTTCTACTAACCTTAACAAACACATCATACCTCAGTAAGAAACAACTTGTTCTTCAATCACTCCAGCTCAGTACAAGAAAAATGGTATTTCGCGGTGGTTTAACAACAACAGTTGAAGTAACCGTCGCAAAAAATGTGATAAAAGTTTTAGCGGCGATTTTTAAATGGCCGCTAAATAATGTACTTTAGACAGCGGTTTTGATAAAATCGCCGCTATATCTAGGAACAATAAATAAAAAATAGAAAATAGAAGGAATAACAATTTGTGGCACTTTTTATTTTCTTTTAAGGGTAGTTTTAAAATCACCGCTAAAAGTCTTTTAAATCCTCATTTCCTTCCAAACCTGCAATTTACATCTCTTTTCTCTCTCAAACCCTAAGGGCGATTTGGAATGGTTTATCTCTGAAGCAGCCCTCTCTCTATCTATAGTCGTTTGATTACCCTTTTGATTTTTTTTCTCTTTCGCGAGCTTTGTACGTGAGCTATGATGGAAGTTTTTTTACTCATAACTGTGAAATCGAGAGTTTTGAAGCCTTTCTCTCTCTCACTGGAACTAACCCAACGTTGTAACTGCACGTGAGATCTTCTTCTTCTTTCTTGTTGTCTTTGAATCTCAGAATCTCTAGGGTTTATTTTATGCTAATTTTTTTGGGGCTTGTTGAAATTAGTGGTAATGTTCATTTTTCGCGGCTTGTGAGAAAAACTCAACGAGCATTATCAAACAATGACATTTTAGTGAAGATACTTTATATAATAAGATTATATAAGATATGACCGATGTGAATTAATATATTTATTAATGTGCCATTTATTATAAAGATTTAATACACATCAATTCGATGATCATATGTAGATCAGCCTGAATCATGAGTAGTCATGAACTCCTATGCATATCTACTAGATCTTTTGATTCACTTGTTAATGTATGTTTGTTAATCAGGCTAGTGATTTTTGTTCTGAAGATTCAGTGATGTGGATGGTTAGGGACATGATCTTACAAGATTTAGAATCTAAGCTTTCCTAACGGATTGTATATTGGTTCCCTTAAATGTTAATCTTGAAACTGAATGGTTATTGAGCTCAAATTTAGAATAAGATTTTAAATTAGTCATTCACTTGTGGATTAATGATACTTAAGGATCAATTGATAATTAGAAGGGTAAAATGGTAATTTTGACCAGTTCAAATTTAAGAACCAATAATTGGAGGACAAAACTACATAAAATGATTATGTCAGTGGATTACATGAGAATGCTCTGTAAATACTTTCTAAAATCTGTAAGAGTGCAATTCCATATTTATAATGTAGTAATAATGAAATTAATAAATAAGATTATTTGATTAAAGAGTTTAATTAATAATCTAGTTTATTCAGGCTTAGGATTACAGGTCCATGGTCTCCAAGTCATCTCTATACTACGCTATCTACGGTGTGAGTATTTCAGGACATGAGAGAATGACTAACTTGTAAAAGGAATTTTTATTCTAGGGCAAGTACATAATTATAAGATAATTATGCTGATTAATTAATTGACTTATTTGTATATTTAAATATAATTTTCAGATATTCTGATTTCACAACAATGATTCTTGTTGATTCAGGAGTATATTTGAATTGTATGCAGGAAGAGCTAGTTCCAACCAAGTACTTTAAGAATACAAAAGAATCTTTATCTTCTACCAATATACATATCAAATATGAAATACCCAAAATTCATATTTGTCAAGACAATGTATGTTTTAAAACATCATTTGCCTTAGTAAAAAATATGGCTGGTAAAATAATTATAGGTTTACCATTCATTTCTTTGTTGTACCCTTTTATAATAGAGTATGATGAGATAATTACTCATCCTATGAATGAACCTCTTAAATTCAAATTTCTTTCTTTTTCTGTTTTGAAATCTAAAAGGATTGAGGAACAACTTCAAGATACTATTCTTCAAAGAATTCTTCGTTTAGTAATCAATTACAAGCTCCTTAACGATGTTTTAGAATGGATAAAATATCCAATAACAACCAAAGGGGACTTAATCAATAGATTTAGAGAAGCTGTTGCATTCTCTAAGTTTGACATAAAATCTGAATTTTAGAAAAGCCTGATAAATAAGATTGATAAATACAAAATTATATTTGTTCATTATAAATGGAAATAATACTATCTGATCTTAAATTTGCTCCAAGTAAATTTCAGAATATAATGATAGAATTCTTTAATCAATTCTTAATTGACTACATTCTTGGTAAATAATACTGGTTGAAATTCTTGATTATTTATATTAATAACATTTTCTTTAAATATAACAAACAAAACTGGAAATACTTTAAATTATTTGCCAAGATAATAAAACAAAACATTTTAGTTATCTTTGCAAAAAGAATCAAATTATTTCAATCAAATAGATTTCTAGAATTTAAAATTTATCTCATACAATTTGCCTTATTAAATAAAAAATTTATTTTATTTAATTATGAATCTGCGAAATATGTTTCAAGATTCCTTCCAAAAAAAGTTTATTTATAGCAATTTTGATTTTAATATTTAATTTATATAATGTATTAATAATTAAATTCATGATCCCTTTACTTGTAATCATTTGCAGGAAATCATACCAAGATTCTACAGTAGGGCAATATGAAACCTGGCCTACTAGAATATGAAAGGTAAAGGTGAGAATATTTAATCAAAATTGTTTTAAAATAAAAAAGCTCAATGACAAGACAATAACTTTTTGTCCAAAACTTTCATCCATTAATTATGATCATAATGGATTTGAATATCCAAAACTGGATTGACGAATTGTTAGAACATGTTGGATTGAAGTATGACTTCAATAAAATATTAATTCAATGGTATAAGAAAAGTATGAAAATAGGTTTTTACAAAAATAATGAAATCTGTTATAATGGAATTTTAACTAAAAATCTATTGAGACAATTCTAAAATTGAATTTTCAAATAAAACAAAAAAAGAATTTTTGGTACTGAAAGGAACTTTTTTTATCATACATAATGAATTTCAAAAATGTCATAAGCATGCTGTGAAATTCTTGACAAAAGAAATCAATATCACGTCAGAAAATATGTGATAAATGTTTCAAAAATAGAAGAGTATTTGACTCAACAATTGACCCTTAAGAGCCAAATCAAAGAGGAGCCTTCTACTCCTAATCAAGTCCAATTAACAATACTTAGGTCCATCAGACCCGATTACCAATTAATCCTGGTCAAACAATTTGACTCCTTTTTAAATACTCAATCTTCTAATGCTCAATCACTTGACTAACCAATTTATCATAATCTCTTTCATATTAGCCTTCATTTACTCATCTGAAAGATCTAGCACAAATTACTAAAACCCATTTCATTCTCAAATTTCATTATGTCCTTAGACAATAACAAAAATCTCAGTTTCTATAGAGATATCCTCTTAGAAACAAAATTCATAAAAATTAGCCCAATAAAAAATTCTGACAAAAGAATCATTTACCATTCTTTTTCAATCCTCAGGATCATAAATACGAAGGTTTGGAAAATCCATTCTTTAAGTTTCAAAATACTTTTAAATAAAAACAATAATTATTTTAACTGTATTGATGCATGGCATGAGATTTTCTTGCATCAAAGTAGTGACATTTCTCACTTTTGGTTTTTAAATTTTGATAACAATTTCAACATTAATTTTCCAAATCGGTTCTCAAAATGGTGGTCCATTCATGGTCGTGCCTTATAACGTTTTCCAATTGAGTTACAACAATGGTTTAATATATTTTCAGAGGTTTATAAGCCCTCACCAATTGAGGTTTCCTTTCCCCAAATACTTTGTTTTACAAACAACTACAAAATACCTTGAATTTTGAAATGGCAATACTCGGTTGAAAATAAAATCCTCACCAGACCACATTATACTAAATGGTGGGATAAATTGAATACCCATAAAATTATTGCATCCTTCAACCATGAATTTGCAAGTATCCAACCCAATATGAGACTAGCAAATAAATTTATCCAAGCTCCATTAAAAATTGATAACCCCACAAATAAAACTATCCAGTCTAAATTCTTCTAAACCCAAATCAAATATTGAGTCCAAACCCTATTCATAGGGTAAATCAAAGACTACCAAGCCTAAACTCAAATTAGAGGAATAACTAATTCTACTTCTCCTTTCAGAAGATAATAATGAACCAGACTCTGAATCACCTACAAAGTCAAGTAACCAAACTAAATAAAATATCCAAAGAGATCAATTACCCCTCGGCAATTGAAGTATTAGTTCTTCCTAGTGATAATGAACCGATCCAAATTAACCAGTAAATAAATGAATTTTTCTTTGGCAAAATGCCAGTGTTAAGAATAAGATCTAAGAATCAATTGATCTGACAACTCAGCACAATGCAACGATCATAATGATCTTCAAGAAAAGAAAATAATGGCAATAGTCACAATGAACTTTCGAGACAGTAATTATGATTTCTCCAACAAATCAAAAAAGACACAAGAATCCAAGATAGCAATTATCATGGGATCCAATGTGCAACAGTCTCAATGACATTTCAACTATAAGCAATCATGACAGAGTAATTATGAAGACACGGAGACCGAGATAACAACTATCGAGGAATATTTACATTTTTGTCTTCTTCTGTAATTATTGTACTAAGTTGTCAAATAATTAGGCAACTATTTATGCTTTTTACTATTCTTAGTCAAAAGTTGACAAAAGTAAAAATGTAAAATGTTTTTACTTTTGTAGAATAGAATAGTTCAGGTAAGTGATGAGTTCCCGGTGAACTCCACTTTCCTTAGCTATAAATAGGCAGTCTCTCCCATTTGTGAAGCAGAACTCGTTTTACAACTCTACTATTTGAGAGCTAAAACCTGTTTTGTGAAACAAAGCTTTCTTCTTCTACTCCTTTTTTGTAAATCTTTTTTTTTCTTCAACGTAAATTAGTGAGCGGGAGCGCTAATTTATTGTTGCCAATAAACTCTGTTTGTGTAAGTTTTTAATCTTACACCTTAATACAGTAACTGTTTTTACTATTTATTAAAATAGTTTTTACTGTTTATCTTTTTGCCTCCTAATACCCCCTCTTAATTACTGTTCAATTCTGCACCTTTTGGTATCAGAGCCATACCTGGTGGGGATAATTACTGTTCATTAACTATTTCTACATCCATAATCTGTATAGTAAATACTGTTCACCGCCTATTATGGCTGGTTTAATTGTTGATATTGTTTGTTTATTTGCTTATATGAATAATTACTTATATTTAATCTCACTCTCTGCTCAAGTGGCTGGTTATTCTTATAATTGATTATTTCTCTGTATTATTTGTTTGCCTAATCTGTGAATCTATTTATCAGAGGATGACGTTTCAGTTTCTATTTGGTTATCTTCAGGGACCTAGGTAAGACCTCTTAGATACGTAAATCTCGAGGGTAGGGTGGTTGTAGAGGCGAAAAAGAGAAGAGTGAAGCCTAATAGAAGATTGTAGAAGTCACCACAAGGTTAGTAACAAAAAATACAATATGAAATTCTCAATAATGAGAATAATTTAGTTAATTGAGCAATGAGTAGATTATTTAGGAGTAATTTTTCTAGTAGTAATAGGTCAACAATAACCTTAATACCTGACATAATAAATGATGAACACATAGAATTAACAGATGATCAAGTAGATCATAGGGTATGGAATATACCTAAAATCCCCAATAAAAATATTTATAAATCAACATGGTCTATTGCTTCTTTCAAGTCTCAGCATCATGTAAAAATAATTAGAAAAATATATGCTCTTGGAAAAGAGCATGAAACATGTCAATTACTTTCCTCTGATGCAATAAAACATCATATTCAAGAAGGGTATAATTTCTCTCATTTTGGTTTAGTCCAGATTGGAGTAAAATCACTCACAAGAAGATGCCTAAATACCTCTGTCTTATTAACCTTGCGAGATGCAAGATTTACAAATTTTAATGATAGTATTTTAGGATTAATTGAATCTTCACTTTGTAATAGTCAAATTCATTTTGATTATTTTCCTGATCTGTTTGTTAGCTTAGCAGATCCCCATAAAAATCTTTAAATTTAAATATTAAAACTAGTTGTTACCAAGTCCTAGAAGGCACCCAACCTCTAGTTTTAATCTTTAGAATACATTACAAAGCAACCAAAACAAATATGAACTTCCAAGCCATCAATAGGAGTCCAAAGAATCAAACTCTATTAATACAATCTAGTCAAAGTAATGCAAATATTAGAGTTTCCAAAACAATTAGGTGGTCTGATATTAATTTACCAACAAATTGGCTTTTAACTAATGAAAGTCAGCCTACCCAAATTGAAAGACCAATTGAAGATATAGATTGTATCCAGCAGTACATGGATGACACTGTAAAAATTAACTTTCAATCATCCCCTAGTCAACAAATTAGGGAGTATAGCCAGTCTAGTACCCCTAGGAATTCCTTTTCTGGATCATCCATCGGTAATGATCAAAGTTTTAGGATTCAACACTTAGAACAAGAATTAAATAAATTACAAATTAAAAATTTAAAACTTAAAGGCATAGCCACAAGTTCTTAAGTTAGTCAGCCAGTCTTCGATAATAAGTCTGAACAATCTGATGAAACTAAAGCACCCACTGGATCAGATTTTCAAGGAAGCCTTAATTCTGTCAATCCTCAACTCTTAGTTCTAAATATAGGAACCTTGAGTCAAGAATATAAACCATATTGGGAAGGTCTGACCCAACACAATAATGACCTAAACAATTTAGATAAACGTAATAGATTTAGAGATTCATATGATATGGATAAACGAAAAGTCATACTTGTTGAATGGAAGGCATTTATGCAAGAATTTAAAATTGATATATTTTTCCTAGATTATGTTGAAGATATTTACGAAAGAAATATCAAAGTAATTTCAAAATATAAATGGGTTAAGGAAGACTATAGTGTAGTATCTACTAGTCATCCTCCTCCTGAGAAAATCATGATTAACCATAAAAATTCCTTAATCACCGCTTCTCCTTTCAAAATTTCAAAGGAAGAAGAACCAAACAAAAAAGTAGTTGAACAACTCAACTATACTAACCAGAGTCTAATTACAATAGGTAAACAATTAGATAAAATTGAAACAAAGGTTGATGTTCTCAATGAACCTAGGCCTAGTGAAACCCTGAAAGAAAAACCTTTAATAAATCTTTCAGATAAAACCACTTTAAAAATTATTCCAATTAATAAAAAAATTGATAAAATGATTCAGGAATTAAAAAATAAATTCACTGAGTCATCTTCCTCTGTTAAGGTAATTAACCAAGATGATAATACTGATTCAGATAGTCATATGTCAGATTCAATCTACAAATCATCCACAATAGATGAATTTTCAAATATTAACAATATTGAAATAACATTTAAGAATTTAGAAATTAATAAATTAGAAAGAAAATGGCATAAGAAGTCTATGCCTTCTAATATTCAAATTACTGAATCTTCTCTTATTAATCAATTTTCTGTTTCTGCAGAAAAATTATATGAATGGAATATTGATGGTCTTTCTGAACAAGAAGTCCTCAATAGATTACAACACATGGAAATGGTAGTTAATAGCTACATTACCTCCCACAATTTACTTCATGAAGAAGTAATAAATCTCCTAGTCACAGGATTCACAAGAATGCTTCATTCCTGGTGGAAAAAATATCTCACACAAGAATTCAAAATTACCATTCTTTCAGTAGTTAAGATTGATGTTGAAGGAAACCTGATTATTGGAGAAAATCAAGAAACAATACCTGATGGTATAAATACGCTCCTTTATACAATAATTGAACAATTCGTACCTCGCGCATACATGATCAATTAACAAATCTTAGGTGTCCAACATTAAGTGATTTTAATTGGTATAAGAATATATTATTATCCAGAGTAATGTCAAGGGACGATAGTAGTAATCAACCATTTTGGAAAGAAAAATTTATTAATGGATTACCCAATCTCTTTGCCCATAAAATAAGGACAGTCCTTAGTAATCACCTAGGAAATATAGACTATGATAGTCTAACCTATGGAACCATAATTACTATAATACAAAAAGAAGGATTAAAAATGTGTGTTGATATGAAAATCAACAAACAAATTAAAAAAAAAAGCAAAACTGCTAAATATGAGTTAGAAAATTTATGTGAGTAATACGGTTTACCCTCTATTGCCCCTTCTCAGAAGAATAGAAAACAATCTCATTTAAACCCTAGAAGGTCTCATAAGCCCTATAGGAAAAATTACCACAAACATAAAAAAATTTTCATCAAAACTTTTCTAAGAATAAAAACTTCTCTAGGAATAAAAATTATTCCAGAAAATGGTTTAATAAAATTTTTGATAAAACTAATATTACGTGTTTCAAATGTGGTCAGAAAGGTCATCTTTCAAACACTTGTCAAGTCAAGAATAAAATTAATCAATTAAAAATTTTTGAAGAAGATAAACAGGAATTGTTTAGAATCTTAGAAATAATAGATTATTATGACAATAATAGTGAAGATTTAGAAGAATATGAAACTCCTGAATCCTCTGAAACTGAATCCTCAAGTTCTGAATCCTGTGTAGGGATAGTTGTTGTAAAAAAATCAATGTCCTAAAAAAAATGAAGAATAAGAAACCCTCTTGTTAGATTTAATTTGCAAAATTGAAAATCCTGAATTAAAACAAGAATACCTTGAAAGACTTAAGAAGATAATTCAAAAGAAAGAAAGTTCTAAGTCTAATAATAATAATACTGTAAGTCTTTCACAAAACCTTAAAAAATTCAATAAGATAAAAGGGAAAGAAAAGGAATTTACCTTACAGGAACTTCAAAAAGGAAATTAAAGATATCAAGATTGAAATAAAAGATTTGCAAAATTCAAACAATGAAATAAAAGAAGAATTAAATCTTTTAAAAATAGAAAATCTAAATAACAAACAAGAATTAGGTGAACCTAGAAAGTTACTAATTTCAGATAATGAGATCGAAGAACCAATAAACTGTCAAGACAATGATGAACATTTCAACCAGATCCTCAATCACATGAAAATAAAAAAATGGTACATAATAGTTAGAATAATCATTCAAGATTTTGATTTTACAACAATGGCTCTTGTAGATTCGGGAGCAGATTTGAATTGTATGCAAGAAGTACTAGTTCCAACCAAGTACTTTAAGAAGACAAAAGAATCTTTGTCCTCTACTAATGGTACTCGTATGCATATTAATTATGAAATATCCACAGTTCATATTTGCCAAGACAATGTATGTTTTAAAAAATCATTTGTCTTAGTAAAAAATATGTCTGACAAAAATATCCTATGTCTACCATTCATTGCTCTGCTATATCCATTTTTAACAGAGTATGATGGAATAATTATCTATGTCGTGAATAAACCAATAAAATTTAAATTCCTCTCTTTTCCCAGTAATGAAAAATTAAAAACTCTATAAGAAAAATCTATCTCTAATTCAATAAATCTCATTTATTGTAAAGAAAAACAATTATGTTTTTTACAAAATGAATTAAAATTTAATAGAATTGAAGAACAACTTCAAAGTTCTATTCTTCAAAACAAAATTAAAATATTTGAACAAAAAATCTGTAAAGAATTATGTTCTGATATCCCCAATGCTTTCTGGCACAGAAAGCCACATACTATCAGTCTTCTCTATATTAAGGGATTTGATGAAAAGAACATCCCAACAAAAGAAATACCAATTCAGATGAATTCAGAAATGCTTGAGTTCTGTAAAAAGGAAATTACAGAACTTCTCAATAAGAATATTATTAGAAAAAGAAAATCTCCTTGGTCCCGCTCGACCTTTTATGTCCAGAAGGCTAGTGAAATCGAACGAGGAGTTCCTCGTTTAGTGATCAATTATAAGCCCCTTAATAATATTTTAGAATGGATAAGATATCCAATACCAAACAAAAGGGATTTAATAAATAGACTTGGAGATGCAGTAGTATTCTCTAAATTTGATATGAAATCTAGATTTTAGCAAATCCGGATAAATGAAAGTGATAAATATAAAACAACATTTGTAACTTTATTTGGTAATTATGAGTGGAATGTAATGCCTTTTGGCCTTAAAAATGCTCCTAGTGAATTTCAAAATATAATGAATGAAATCTTTAATCAATTTACTAATTTCTCAATTGTTTACATTGATGATGTACTTATTTTCTCAAAAATAATAGAACAACATTGGAAACACCTTGAATCATTTGTTAGGATAGTAAGTCAAAATGGTCTAGTCATCTCTGCAAGTAAAATTAAATTATTTCAATCTAAGGTTAGATTCTTAGGATTTGAAATACACCATTCTATAACTAAGCCGGACAGAGTAATACAATTTGCTGACAAATTCTCCAATGAAATTCTAGATAGGACATAATTGCAAAGATTTCTAGGATCTTTAAATTACATATCGGATTTCTACAATAAAATGAGAAATTGATTGTAAGCCTCTTTTTGACAGGCTTAAAAAGAATCTCCCTTCTTGGACAACTGTCAATACTGAATTAATCAAAAGAAATAAAACCCATGTTAAGACACTTCCTTGTCTTGGAATTTCCACTAATAATTCTTTCAAAATTGTCCAAACTGATGCCTCTGAAATTGGATATGAAGATATCCTGTTACAAAAATTTTCCCAGAAGCACCTGAACAAATTGTCAGGTTTACATCTGAAACGTGGTCTCAATCACAAGTCAATTACAATACTATTAAGAAAGAAATTTTATCTGTTGTTTTATGCATACAGAAATTCCAAGATGACTTACTAAATCAAAAATTCTGGCTAAAAGTTAATTGAAAATCTGCTAAGCATGTTCTAGAAAAGGATGTTAAAAATATAGCCTCCAAACAGATCTTTGCAAGATGGCAATCTATACTTAGTATTTTTTTATTTCAATATTGAATTTATTAAAGGAGTTAATAATTTAGTCTCTGACTTTTTAACACGTGAATTCCTGCAGGGGAAATAAAAGGATGGGGTATAGGCCCCAAGCTTCCGGAAAAATGACCAATGGAGAAGCTTCCACACATCAATTGACCCTTAAGCCCCAAATCAAATAGGAGTTTTCTACTCTAAGAAATACCCAATTAACGATTCTTGGGTCTACCAGACCTAATTACCAAAATGCTTTGGTCAATCAATTTGACCCATTTGCAGTTTCTAAATCATTTGACCCACAATTGATCATCAACCAACCATTCACCAATTATAGAAAATCTTCTCCTTATTACAGAAAAATCCCTAGTAAAAATCTGTTATATATTGAACACCCATTCACCCATTTTAAAAATCCAATAGAAATAGTGAAGGCTCATTTCCTTCCTGATTCCCATTTTGTCCCTGGACACAAGGACAAAACTCTTAGTTTCTATAGAGATATTCTCCTAGAGACAAAATCAATAAATATCAAACTGACAAACAGTGCAGAAGGAAAAATCCTTTATCATTCCTTCTATATCCTCAAAATAATAACTTTAGAGGAATGTAAAATCCATCCCTCAGGGTTAAAACCTCTTTTAAATAAAAAATAATATAATTATTTTGACTACATTGATGCATGGCAAACAGTTTTCTTGCACCAAAATAGTGAATTTACCCACTCTTGGTTTTAAAATTTTGACAAAAATTTCAAAATTAATTTATCAAAATTGTTTTTAAGATGGTGGTCAATCCATGGCCCGTCTTTGAGATTTTTCCAATTGATTTACAATAAAATTACAGCTTATTTTTAAAATTATTTTAAACCCTCAACAGTTGAGGCCTCTTTTCCTCCATTAATTTATTTTGTAAATAAATTCAAAATTCCTTGGATCCTTAAATGGCAATACGCCATTGAAGGAGAAATCCTCACCAGACAATACTATGTAAAATGGTGGGACAAATTGAGTACACTAAAAATATCTGCCTCCATACATGAAGAATTAGCAAAATCTCACCCTCAGATAAAATCTCCCAAGCCTCTAGTGACCTCCTTAAAAATTAAGGAACTAGATAATCAGACTCTACAAATTAAGCAATCATCAGATTCCTCCAAAAATTCAAAATCCACCACAAGACCTTATTCAAAAGGCAAAAAAAGTCTAAAAAATCCAAAGAAAAGTAGGAGTTAATACAAAAAATGCTCATTCTTCTTGAAAATTCTAGTTCTAACTCTGAATTCTCAGTAGAATCGAGTCACCCAATCAAGAACAAAAAGAGTCAATCTCCATCTCAAAAGTCAAAGGAAAAATCTCATGTTCGGTCTCTTCCCCGATGGGCCCATGATCCCTTCCAAGACCCTTTTGAGGATGTGGACCTCAGTGAATATGAAGATGAATAGTTTCATTATTGGCAAAATGCCAATAAGATATTTAAGAAATCATGATCAAAAGCACAATGCAATGACAATCATGCTCTTCAACACAATTAAATGACGAGATCAGGATAACAATTATCCACCAACAGTCTCAAACAATCATGACGACTACAAAGGACTTCGCCTACCAAAGATTCTTTGTAATTTGTCTCTTTGTAATCATTGCACTTTTTACTATTCTTAGTCAAAAGTAGGAATGCAAAATGTTTTTACTTTTGTAGAATAAAATAGTTCAGGTAAGTGATGAGTTCCCGGTGAACTCCACTTTTCTTAGCTATAAATGTGTAGCCTCTCCTAGTTGTGAATCAGAACTCCTTTTACAACTCTTACTATTTGAGAGCTAAAACCTGTTTTGTGAAATAGGTCTTTCTTCTTCTACTCCTCTTTTGTAAATATTTTCTTCTTTTTTCTTCAACATAAATTAGTGAGCGGGAGCACTAATTTTATCGTTGCCAATAAACTCAGTTTGTGTAAATCTTTAATATTACACTATAATACAATAACTATTTTTACTATTTATTAATACAGTTTTTACTGTTTATCTTCTTGCTTCTTAATACCCCCTCTTAAATACTGTTCATCCCGCGCCTTTTGGTATCAGAGCCAAACTTAGTGGGGATAATTACTGTTCATTAACTATTTCTACTTCAATATCTGCATAGTTCATACTGTTTTTATTATTTATTAATATAGTTTTTACTGTTTATCTTCTTGTTAATTAGATTTTCTATTTTTAAAAGATTTAATTCTTCTTTTATTTCATTCTTTGAATTTTTCAAATCTTTTATTTCAATCTTGATATCTTTAATTTCCTTTTGAAGTTCTTGTAAGGTAACTTCCTTTTCTTTCCCTTTTATCTTATTGAATTTTTCAAAGGTTTGTGAAAGACTTGTAGTATTATTATTATTATTAGACTTAGTACTTTCTTACTTTAGAATTATCTTCTTAAATCTGTTATTTGTGAAATAATAGATAAGTTAGTTGATAGGGTTGATCATATATATTAATTTTAAATTAACTGATATTTAGATAATTATCTAATTAAAATAAATATTTAATTCACAGCGGGTCCTACTACAATTGGTAATTTTATAATTAAATATTATTTTTTTAGTTTGTCCATAAAAATCTGATACGCCATTATATAGAATATATATAGATACTATTCTAATGGCCTCAGTTGTTGAAAGAAGATGAGAGAATCAGTTGATCAAATCATCAGTTCATCAATCAAGAGTTGAATTGAGAACACAACTGGTGTCAGAAAGATTTTCTTTTGTTATTAAACGTTAATCAAATCTCTAAAAGAATAATCATCAAGATCTTTTAAAGAATTGTCTCACTAAATTCATTCTCAGTAAATCTCTAGATCTCGTGTGTTGAGAACATCTAGAGACAAAAAAGTGTCTTGTAATATTCTACGTGCCCATACATGTCCTAGTGCGTTGATGATTGACTTAGAATATCTTGGTATGGATCTCTGACTCTACTGATCGTTGGAACGATTTCGCGGGAATAGAGGATCGATCAGGTTTTGCAAGGACACTTGATATAAACTACAAGATGTATATGGTTATCATGGCGTTGCGCAAGTTTTGTTTTATTAAAATTTTTGATATTTATTAAAAGTTTAATTTTTTAAAAGGCCACGTGCCTCCACCCTTTCGCCGTGACAACCTGCAAGTGGTATCAAAGTGGACTTTATATATTTATATGTTAAATTCTGTGTAAGCATTATTCATATAATATGAAATATGTATGATGATGGATGGTTGTGTTTTTTTAATGTATGAAAAATAATAGATCGTTAATTGTATGGTGATTATTTGATTAGACTTTATTTTAATTTTTCTTAGATCTTTGTCTAAGCTGAATTGAGGCATAGAAATTTTTGTAATTTTATTTTGATTATTATTGTAATTATTCCAAACTCGAAAAGATGGAGAACGCACACGAAAACACCGTTCATCTGTGAAAACTCTATTGACACTAAAATTTATTATTCCGGCAGAGGTGAACAGTGATGACGGTGAACAATGGCTGTTCGGCGGGGCAGACGGCTACTGGCGGTGAGACGGGCAGCGGTGGTGATGGGCGACAATCGGAGAGTCCTATCGTCAGTGACAACTGTTGTCACATTTTAGGAAAGCTTCCAACAAACCATGCAAGCAACTCTATAAGTGTTTCATTAAAACTCAAACTCTTTTAATTATCCATTTAAATTTTGATATTAATATAATTTTCAAATTAATTATTAATTTTTTACTTTATCAAAATTAAAAATTAATAGATTGATTGTGTTTGACCCAAATTTGACCAAATCAAATAAAGTATTTATTTGTCTATGTCAAACTCAACTATATTAAAAGGGATAATTATAGAAATTATTTTAATTAAGAAAAATAGTTTTTCTAATTAAAATGGGTTTTGTTCAAAGCTTGAAAATTATAAAGATGGACATAAAGAGGAGAAGGTAATATTTGAGAAATATATATACTTGAAGTCTGCTTTGCAATTTTATTTCTTTATTTCTAGGGTTGTTATTTAGAAATACTAAATAGTCACTCAGTCCATTATTATATTATCATTTTATTTAATTATTACGTTTGATAACATATACATGCATTAGTCGATCACATGCCATACATGAAAATCTCACATAGTTTTATTTAATCATGCATCTCATATGTAGAAACATGATTTATTAGGATTGTTCTAATATGTTTATATGTATTGCTTTATGAAATCAATTACATGTAAACTGCTACGTTTTAACTAGTTAAAACTTGGCAATCACACCACACTAAAGGCTATAGACTTTAGTAAAGAGTTTTATTAAAGTTTGATGAATATAATTAATTATTTAATCTAAGTTCACCTAATTATGACTTAGGCGCTTCAGAAAGTTAAATGAACTTAGAATAATGAGATTGGATTAACTGATAATTAAATATTCATAGGGTTATTTTTTTAAATAGTACTTAATTTGGAACTAATTGATTAGTTAAAATAGAAACACATTATCCTAAAATAGGGAATGAGAGAAGGTTGACATGTCAGTGTAACCTATGTTTCCATCATTAGTTGTGAGGGCCTCGAGATGGCTTTGTTTTCATCCCCCTTAGCAAGGTTTCGAGCTGTACCAATACCAAGATTGGACTTCTTAAGAATATAGGAGGAAGTAATGTAGTTTAGTTTTGACCGACCCTAAAGCAACATATTCTAAATGAAATCATGAAATCTAAAATGATGGGTTACACTCACAAAGTCATAATTAAGCTTTCATGTGGATAGTTGTGACTTGACCGAACAAGCGATACCTTATTGTTAAAAGAGAAAATATGATATATTTTAAGTTTTAATTAATAAGGATGAGAATGTCTCATAGACAAACTGAGATTAATCTAATTGACCCTAAGGCAGCACACTAATCGTTAGGTTGTTTTGTCGTGATGAATTTGATATTTGTCATGCTAAAATTATAAACGGATTGTATACGCTTAAACTGACTGAACGCACATTAAATAATTCTGAATTATGTGAAATAGAAAAACCTAAAAATAACAAACGCCAAAGAGTTTCTCATGATGATAACACATATTTATGGCATCTTAGGTTGAGACATATTAATCTAGATAGGTTAAACAGGTTAACAAAACATGGTGGTTTGAGAGAGCTAAAGATTGGAACTCTTCCTATTTGTGAATCCTGTCTATAGGGTAAAATGACCAAGAGACATTTAACAAGAATGGGCCAAAGAGTCAAGGAACCATTTGAGTTAGTATATAGTGATGTCTGTGGACCGATTATTGTACAAGCTAGAGGTGGGTATGGGTATTTCATCACTTTTATTGACGATTACTCAAGATATGGTTATAGTTACCTAAAGCATAGAAAGTCTGAAACTTTTGGAAAGTTTAAAGACTTCAAGGCTGAAGCTGAAAAGCAATTAGGTAAATCATTGAAAACCCTTCGATCCGATCAAGGTGGTGAATACTTGGATTTAGAATTCAAGCATTATTTATTGGAGTGTGGAATCCTATCCCAACTCACAACACCTGGAACACCACAACAAAATAGTGTTGCAGAGAGGATAAACTGAACCTTATTAGATATGGTTAGGTCGATGTTAAGCTACTCATCATTGTCACTTACATTTTGGGGATATGCACTACAGACAATAACTTACATTTGGAATGTAGTTCCCTCTAAGTTTGTAGCAAGATGCCTTTAGAGTTATGGAATGACTCCAAACCTAGTTTGTGTCATTTCTGTATATGGGGTGTCCAACTCACGTTCTTAGACCCAAGCCTAGAAAGTTAGACTCAAGGTCTGAGGTATGCATATTCGTTGGTTATTCTCTAGAGACTGGAGGTGGGTACTTTTATAGTTACAATGATCAAAAGTTTTTTGTGTCGAAAAATGCAACCTTTCTTTAGCATGACTATATGCAAAACTTCAAACCTTGTAGTAAAGTAGTTTTTGAGGAATTAGCGGCTGATGAAATCAGACCACCTTTAATTTCTACTGATAAATGACAAACCAGATAAACCATAGTTCTTGTAAAGGAAAAACCCAGTGCAACGTCGTAGTGGGAGGGTTGTGAAACAACTAGTTCGCTATGAACTAGAGGCACATGTCCTATTGTCAGACACTAATAAGGATGATCCATTATCTTATGAAGAAGCAATAGTTGATCTTGAAAAAGGAGTAATGGCAAGATGCCATGAACCAGGAAATAGAATCTATGTATTCCAATTCTGTCTGGGAACTTCTAGATCTACCTGAAGATGTTAGGCCCATTAGATGTAAATGGATATTCAAGAAGAAAACAGGTGCAAATGGGAAAGTAGAAACTTTCAAGGCAGGTTAGTAGCCAAGGACTATACACAAATGGAAAGAGTCGATTATGAAGAGACATTCTTCCCTTTGGTCATGCTAAAATTCATTCGCATTCTTTTATCCATAGCCGCTAGTTTTGACTATGAGATATGGAAAATAGACATCAAGATCACTTTTCTGAATGGCTCTCTTGAAGAAAGCATCTATATGACACAACCAGAAGGGTTCGTACAAAAGGGGCAAGATCATAAAGTATGTAAGTTACTTAAATCCATTTATGGATTAAAGCAAACATCTAGATCTTGAAATCTTACCTTAGATGAGATTATAAAATCTTATGGCTTCGAGCAAAATGTTGATGAAGCCTATGTTTATAAATACACCAAAGATAATATAATGGTTTTCTTAGTTCTTTATGTTGATGATATTCTACTTATTGGAAGAGATGTAGAAACTTTGTCAAAGGTAAAGAAATGGTTAGCTGAGAAATTATTTTAAATGACAGATTTAGGAGAAGCAAGCTATGTTCTAGGTAACCAAATCATAAGGGAGAAAGAATAAGTTCTTGGCACTTTCTCAAACATCTTATATTGATAAGGTGCTGGAAAGATTCTCTATAGAGAATTCCAAGAAAGGTCAACAATCGACCAGACATGGAATTGTCCTCTTCAAGGAACAATGTCCTAAGACACTTTAGGAGGAAGAGAATATGAGAAATGTTCCATACGCTTGAATAGTTGGAAGTTTCATGTATGTCATGTTGTGTACAAGACCGACTATCTATTATGCAGTGAGAATTGTTAGTCATTATCAATCGAATCCGGGTTTGGAACATTGGATTACAGTAAAGAACATTCTCAAGTATCTTACGAGAATGAGAAATTATATGCTTGTTTGTTCAGGTGGAGACTTGTATCACACTAGATATACTGATTAGGAATAAGATGAGGATAGTCGAGACTCGACATCTGGGTCATACATCGAGGTGATATAACTGTTATGAAGATAATGTTGGATCAGAATCTGACTGACCCATTGACAATGACACTTCCTATAGAGTTGTTTCATGGTCATGTGCGAAACATAGGATTAAGAGAGATGCCATATTTGCTTTAGGGCAAGTGGGAGATTGTTGGGGGTTATGCCCTCAAAGCATGTGTATTGACATTTTGATATGAAATTTAAAGAGGATTACATTTTACTTATAATTATTCTTTTAAATTATTGTTGAATAATTTATATAAATATCTAAAAATTTCATATTCTTTAATGAGACTATGATCTTGTATTAGTACGAGAGGATTAAGATCATGGATAATAAATAAATTGTCAGCAACATATTAAAATATGAAATCCTTAATGAATTGTTGCTAGTACGATTCACTAAGCATTATGAATGCGTGTAATCTAGATCCGGATCATTGATGTGAATAGACATTTTAGTGAATGTAATTTATATAATAAGATTATATATGACAGGACTGATGTGAATTAATATATTTATTAAGGTGTCGTTTATCATAAAAATTTAATGTTCCAGTGCTGTCTCAAACCATGCATCACAACTTGGGTTTCGTAGAAGGGATATATTCCTATTTGGTCTTTCTTCTTCAGTTCCTTTAGTATTCCCTTCTTCAGGTACCATTAGTTTGAGTGTTTATGAGATATAGTGTGTTAACTCTTTTGAGTATATTTATATCAATTAAAGGTTATGGAATGATGAATATATGTTATTTTTATAAAAATATACGATACTTGAAACGACTATAACTCTTATGCGATTTCCACTATTCTAATTTAATACATCATATTAACAGGTCACACCACTTCACATGCAACATATGCATATTGCATGCATAACCCATTATTTAGCACATTGTCTCTTCCCTATCACTTAATTTCATATGAAAACTATCATGGAAAGGCATTTGCCTTTCCATAATAACAATATATTCAATACAAGAGAGGGAAAATAAAAGTTAAGTCTTAAACGTAGATTAAACAATACAAACAGACACCAATATCTCAAATTTTATACTGTAAACATATAAGATAATCCATACTACTTACATACTTGAAGGGCTAAAAAACTTTGAAATATTGAAACTAACAAGAGCTCTAGTTTTATTATGTGTTGTAGAGTTGTATAATCTTTTTTAATACCATTAAGCGTCATCATTCATAAATCTCTACCAAAAATAACATAACTAATGTATAAACTTTATAAGCATCAACATATTCAGACAATCACGCTTTGAAATTAAGTAATAGATTTAAATGCATGCAATTAGAACAAATATCAAATTTCAAGCAAATCATGTCTTAGCAGCTAGAAAAACTATGACATAGTAGAAAAATTAAAAGCAAAATGAAAACCAAAATTACCCTCCTCTAGCAGCTAGGAATACTAATTGACCATCTTCTGCAGGCTTTTCCCTACCTTATAGGAGCTTCCAGGAAAAAATACCTTCTATGCAATTGCCTGCAGACATGTGGTACAAAGATCAGCTTGACAAGTCCCTTACCAACCATGCAACAATAATCATAGTTCACATAAAAGCAATTCACCAAGAATTAGGTAGCATTGGTTTTTAGTTCCAAAATCATGGACAAGGTGATTACTATGTATTTGAAATCTAACAAGAGAATTTAATTGATGGCTCATTTGCCCTTAATCAAATTTTAGAGATCAGGATGAACAAATTTATCCTTGACTAAGTAAATAGAAACTTCCCTCACCAGGTAGTGCAAATAAGAAATATGTCCTAAGCTGATTTTTCCATTGGGTGTGAGATAAAAAAGTGAAACTGCATTGCACATTGCTGGGAGAAGAGCCAGATTCAGACACTTAAAAGAAAAAAAAAAGAAAATGACAGAACACTTCAAGAAAAAAGAAAAAATCCATGGCACGTCCATGAATAACTCTATTTCCATAATCCATTGTATTAACATATAGATCAATCAATTTAATATTGAAAAAAAACTATATCCAGTCTCCTTTCACGAGATTTGACGTCAGTCACATGACCATAAAGCCAACTCTATGAAGAAACTAGACTTTTAATGACGAAGATTCTCCGTCATCTAAAAGCTTTTTGCGGATCTTATGATGACTTTGAATGACAGGGATTCTCCGTCATCTAAAGGTAAATATACTGCTGTCATGGAAAGGCAATTATTTTATATGTTTTCACCTTTACCGGCGGTTTATAACCACCGGTATAGGTAAAAAAAAACCACTGTTATTTGTCAGGATTTGGCGGCGGTTCTCCGGCTGTTACAAAAACCACCGTAAAAAAATTTGTGACGAAAGTTTCCGTGGTGGTTATTGAACCGCCGCATAAGCTTTTGACGACGGTTAATTACGCTGCCGTAACCTTTTAAAACTGCCGCAATAGGTGGCTTTTCCTATAGTGACTGCTATTCCCACTCCTAAACTAATGCTCATCCCATGGTTACAAGGGCTAAGACATGCATCAGAAAACCCAAGGTCTATTCTACTACACTACCTCAGTTTGTTCATACTGAGTGTACGACAGTCAAGCAGGCTTTGGCTCTTCCTCCTTGGAAAAAGGCTATGTAGGAGGAGTTCCATGCTCTTTAACTGAATAATACATGGACTCTAGTGCCTCCCCATTCCATAATGAAAATAATTGGCAATAAGTGGCACTATAACAATTATGGCATCCTACAGGTTTTTAAATATAGGGTTCATACTCTCCTATCGTAAAAAACTCAAAACAACAAGATATTTTGTGAATCATATAAAAAAATTTCTTGTTAAAAACTAAAAACAAAGCAGGAATGAAAAAATTGAGAAGCGGGACTTTGAAACAAACGCGGTGTGAAAATTGACACTAAAGACCTCTCTCGATTACCCTCTCCTATCTTCTCTAGTCTCTTACGATTTTCCCTTCAGAAACTCTCAAAATAAAAAAAAAACATTTCAAAAGCTCGATAATCCTTCACGATTTTCCTTCATTGGGTCGATATCATCAAACTCAAAATGCAATACACAACCCAGGGCTTGAATTCATTAATTACCCTATTCAGTCTTCTCGATTACCCTCTTCGTCGATTACCCTCTTCAGTATTCTTGATTAACCTCAAAATACAACACACAGCCTTTGACACTGAAGACCTCTTCGCGATGACCCTTTTTTGAGTCTTATCTAGTCTTTCAGCTTCTTCCTCTCCAAATCCAAATCCACAACTAGGGCTTGACTTCACAGTTCTCTCTCTCTCTCACTCTCTCGATTAACTTCTCTCTTTCTATCTCTCTATTAAAAAAATTTAATGTACTAGGGTTTTTTAGGCTGAAGAATCTTCTGATTCTTTGGTTTCCACTGCAGAAGTGAACATCGAAGATGGGAGATCCCCGACCCTCACCTCAGCCATGAAAGCCACAATTTTCATTTTCAGGTTTGATCTCTTTTTTCTGAATCTTTCATTTTATCTCTTGAATCACTGTTTCGATATATAACAAAATTTCTCCTCAGTTCTTAATTTGAGCTCTTAGTTTGTACTTGACTGTGCGAATAATTGATTTCTGCGTATCTTTAGTGTTTGTTTGATCTGCTGTTGAACTGGGCTTAACTGAAAGAATTTGCAAGGCCAACGTATAAATTTTTAGTCATTACCAACTATTCTTACTTGTTACTCCAGAGCACAGATACTAAAATCCGTTAGATGAAAATGTTGGTTGGGTTCCTTGTAGAAAATTTTGGTGTTTTCTATTTGTACGGTTATGTCTTTGTTTCGCATATGCATCTTATGGTGGTATCCATGTACATACATGTGCACATGTTCATTCTATGTCTAACAACTTCATATGACATATAGTATAGTTGATTCAACTTTGTAGCTAAGTTATCTCTCCTCTGAATTGTTTCCTAGTTTGCTTCGTTGTTTACCATTAGTTTAGTTATTAGAGTGTTGTGGAATTTTTCTACATTACTCTGATTGTTTTTGCTATTTTTCAGGGGTGAATCCTTGTTGACGATACATCCACTCAAACAAAAAAATGGTCTTTTGTATTACGATTGGAAACCTTTTGAGGTAGGGTGTCTCTCAAATTGGACAAGCATCAATGACATCTATGCTTAATTATATTCGATGCATGTCAACATCGACCAAGCTTTTTATTGGAGGTAAAAGTGATCTTCCACGTGATTGATAATACCTTTTTAGGTTATTTTATGTGAATCCATGACATTGATCTGTGTTTCTCAAGTCTTTCATATGGAACTGATGATCAATCTCTCAGGGATACATTTTCAAGCTTTGGTGATGCAGTTGATGGTGAGTTTTTATTTTGCTTTCTCATAGGTACATAGCATATATTGTGTGGATCAAACAAGCATTATTTTTGGTTTATCAACCTACACGAGTCATTTATGCAACCTCCATGGGTTGGACCAAAATATTGGGGCGATGGGGTCATAAATTGAGTCAAATCAACCATTAGTTGTAACATCTTGTCTTGCATTTACCCTATCTGTTCAAAGGGTATCACAGCAGGCATGTTGCATTGGCTGGTCGACAATAGCTATAACATCAATAAATATATGCATGCCCAATATCTTCAAATCTCTATGATGAAATATGATCTTATTCATGCAATCCAATTTTAGGTTCTTGTTTTTGAATATGTGATGGCCATATCTACCTAGATAAAGTAATTTGTTGTAAAATATTCCTGATACTTTGTTATTTTCGTCGGTTATTTTCGTCGAGTTTCAATTGTGATTGTTTAATTTATGTATGTATAAACTAATTTACTTTTTCTTTTGTCCATTCCTTGATATATCATCTAGGAAACTGAGGCTTGATGAAAGTGTGTTGAATGTTTGGCCAGAATTGGGTTCCAATGGAAAAGATCTCAACCAAAATAGATTTTGTTATATCTTGATTTTCATAAAAGATTCAAGTTATTGAACATTGACCCGTGTCTCGCATTTTTTGTGCTTGTAGATGGTTCTATTTAATGTTGCATTCTTTGGAACATGGAATTTTTCTAGTTTCGTAAGCTTTGAGATTTCATCTGTGTATCAGTTTATAACTATCTTCAGTGTGATTAAAAAATAAACTTCCTAAAATATGTAAGTACTGTGTTGGGTTTTTGTTATTGACTTGATATGATTGTTGTTGTGTTGCAGCCCTTTCTAATGGTACCCCAACTTATATACAAGTTATTTATACCATTCCTTCTTGTCATGTATGGATCTCCCTAGCGTTCTTCTGTGTATACTGGTATATGTGTATACTGTTATATGGGTATATAGTGCTCATACCTTTAATGATGCAGTTTTTTTCCTGGTTGAATTAGATATGTCTCTTTTTTCTACTTGCTGGTTATTATAGAAGTTAAAACTTATATCAGTCATTACACATTCTTAACTCTGTCTAGTTTCTTATTGATCATTTTTATTCTTGTTTGTTGTATGTTAGTTTCTATTAACTTGAGGTTTTTTTGTACTAAAATGATTGCAATGGCAGCTGGGCATGATTCAAGTTTTGGTCTCAAGCTGTCAAGCAGCTGTAAGTCAGCTTGCCCCTATTAAGGTATATCTCTGTAGACTTGCATACACAAATTCAAATGCCGATCAATTTTTGTTTGGGTTTATGACGCTTATTATCATGAATCTTTTCCTCAATGCCAAATTTTCTGAACTTGTATTAATATATGTACTGCGAACAAGCATGTCTGAGGGCTAGTAAATTGTAGCTTTATGTTAAACTATGTTTGACAATATTCTTACTTTGCTGGAAAGAATGTTATTGGGATAACATGGTCTTATTATTTTTGAATGGCAGGAAGCTATACATTCATGATGTGAATGCTGTCAATTCATGAAATATATAATAGTCTAGTTTATTTATTACCCATTCATTCATTTTCTATAAAACATCATTTGGGTTATTTATTTAGGTGAAGGTAAAAAGAGGGAAGATGTGTGAAAGATGGTGAGTGGACATGATGAAGAAGCAAACATCATACTCGTGGTGGTTTGATAGTCACAGCACCACAAAGTGATCCCCTTGGCCCCAATCCTCTCTTGCATGTAACTTCTTCCTCCTTTCTTTTTTTAAATTTAAATTTTCATTGTTTGCAAGTTTAATTTCTTTGGTAGTAATATTTTTCTTCAGTTTAAAACTATAATATGAAATGGCCTTGAGTTGTAGACTTAAGGGAGCTGTGAAAAGTTCCATACTTTTTGCCATTTTTGGTGGAGAATTCATCTTATGTGAAAATATTATTGGCTTTACGAGACTCTTTCGGTCAAATAACATTAAAATGAAGCAAAAGTGACCCGTGTTCACAAAATTTGAAGTACAATTTTTTTTATCATGTGATGGGTTGGTCCACTTCGATTCTGAGCCATTAGTATATTACTCACAAAGACTTGCCAAAATCTACTCAAATGGTTGATGATTAACACACCACTTAGGCTCATCAAGAGATGCTTATTTAAAGAAAGTGACCACATTGCATTATCCTTATTACGCAATTCTACATTTCATCCTTTCTCGGTTATTATGGTGAAAAAATACTATGATTATGCTCATTCTTATTCATTAACACTGCTCTATTCATTTCTTAGTTCGCCTCACCTATGTAATTTTTTGTGGTGCAGATCTGTTTATTTCCTATACTCACCAACTAACAACTGCTCATGGTGTTTTCCTTCGTCATTGGGAAGGTCTGAAGGCACTGCATACCCTGTTGTGAAATACTACCATTCAACTTAGGTTCTTTATTTTTCATTCTTTAGACTCAAAATTTTATTTTTTATATTTTTCATTAATTGAAACAAGTTTACTTGTATGTTTTAAGGATAAGTTAGTTTTAAAGTTAGATTTATTTGTAAGTTGATCAAATGAATAATGTAAAACTTTGTTGAAATGATTAAATGTTAATGTTGTCAATTACTATATTAGTGTTCTTTATGCTATTTAAAATTATTCTTTTGAAAGTGATTAATATGAATACTTTAAACCCTATGGTATCTCACTTTATAGGATACAAAATACTTATGAATATTAATTCACGAGAATTAAAAACACATGTTGAATAAAAGTAACCGGAGTCGTAAAACCTAATTAAATAATGTTCTACAAGAGTTGAAAAATCTTATAAAAAGTGAGATACCACAGGGGTCTTCACAGGAGGCGTTGCGTCTTGCGAAAAATGCGGACTCTTAATATGAGGGGTTGTTACAGGAGTCGCATGATCCCTGTAGATTACTTTTCATGGGGATATTCATCTCTTGTAGAATGTCATATTTCTTGTAGTGTGGGTCTACAGTCTCAAACTCCATCCTAATGGGGTTGTCCAAAGGCACAAGGCCAGATTGGTTGCCAAGGGCTTCCACCGAACCCCAGGCCTGGATTTCTATGTGACTTTTAGTCTAGTTGTGAAGTCAGTAACTGTAAGGCTTGTTCTTTCTATTGCTCTTACAAACATGTGGCAAATCAGGCACCTAGACATCAATAATGCTTTCTTGCATGGACACTTGACAGAAACAGTTTATATGCAGCATCTTGAAGGCTTCATTGACCCCTCCATACCTACTCATGTGTGTAAGTACAATAAGGCACTCTATGGCCTCAAATAGGCCCCTTTTGCATGGTATGATAAGCTAAAAGTGACTCTCTTACTCAAAGGTTTTAAAGCTACAAAATCAGATACCTCACTCTTTATCCTTCATTAACTAGTCAGACTATCTACTTGCTTGTGTATGTGAACGATATTTTAATTACAAGAAGTGATGCTCATTATATTGCTACTTTGAACTCTTCTCTTAATTCTGAGTTTTCTTTAAAGGACCTTGGTTGTCTTCATCACTTCCTTGGTATTGAAGTTACAACTTCCTCATCTAGTCTACATCTCTCTCAGATAAAGTATCTCACTGATTTGTTGCACAAAACACAGATGAAATTTGCAAAACCTTGTCCTACTCCTGCCTCTGTTTCTACTAAAGTTACTAAGGATGCGAGTGTGCCTCTTACTGATATTTCATGGTTACAAGCTTAATTGGTGCTCTTCAATATCCTATTATCACACGCGCATATATTTCCTTTATTGTTAATAGACTGAGTCAATTTTTGCACTGTCCTACCTCACTTCATTTGAAAGCATGTAAAAAGATTCTCAGGTACATTAATGGCATTATCTATGAGGGGTTACTCATTAAACCA
The DNA here is from genome assembly GCA_003255025.1 of Datisca glomerata. Taxonomy (NCBI): domain Eukaryota; kingdom Viridiplantae; phylum Streptophyta; class Magnoliopsida; order Cucurbitales; family Datiscaceae; genus Datisca; species Datisca glomerata. Next base: position 674,071 of record QANY01002360.1, read on the forward strand.
ACATCTTCTTTCAGAATTGAGGCATTCTTTGATGCAGATTGGGCAAGCTACAAATTACAGAAAATTAACTTGTGGCTATGCCATTTTTGTTGGTTCTTCCTTACTGTCTTGGTCCTCCAAGAAGCAACATGTGGTAGCCAAAACTAGTATTGAACGTGAATATAGGGCATTGGCTCACACAGTAGTTGAAATCTCTTGGATCTAGTCTCATTTACAGGAGATGTTTTGTCCTCTTTCCTCTACTCTTATCATATGGTGTGATAATAAAGAAGCTACCTCTATAACATCAAATTCTGTCTCCCATGCTAAGACTAAGCATATTGAGATAAATGTTCACTCTGTGAGAGATACAGTGCTTGCAAAGCTTCTTGAAATCACGTATATTCCTTCTCATGACCAAGTGGCAAATCTCTTCACAAGAGCTCTTACTGAACAACAATTTCACTATTTCAAATCCAAGCTAAATGTGGAACTCTCCCCCTTTAGCTTGAGGGTGGATGTTAAGGTAGTAAGATAGTGGCAGTGTTCATCATCTTCTTCCTGGTAAACTTCTCAATCAATGAAGTGCCTTGTCATACCAGCTAGCTCCATGTCAACTTGGTTTTAAGCTTCATCATCAATCTGCCATCTCACATTGGTTGTTAGTATGGTTTTCAGTAGGAATATTATGCTTACATGTGGTGTATTTCTGTACTGCCAACGTAGTACCCCTGAAACAAACTAATATTCCTTCTTCCCCTTCTTTACTATTTAATCCATTATATGTACCGTAATTTCTCATATTCAAATATAAGAATCGTTTTGCTACTATCTATTATCAAGCTTTTGATCTCTGTTCTATTTTCTTTGAAGTTTAACTATATAAATACTCTATCATAATCTCCATTTCTCCCACTATCATCTCATTACCACCATCTCTCTCTCTCTCTCACTTCAGGTTTTGATCAACGAATATACAATATTGGTAATAGCAGCCACGGCCAAAGCTTTCAAATTATTGCAAGGCTTTCTTGCATGACTTTCTTCATATTGGCTACTTCATATTCATTGGCTTCAGAAAACTTAGGGTTTAATGGATGAATGTCTTTGAGTGGTATATTGTTATGTATAGTAGGTAATGCTATAGGGCTTTTTCTATGTTGCATAAGTTGAGCTAAGAGTTAAGTTGGTCGAATCAAATTATATTTGGACATTGGATTTACATAAGATGAGTGTTGAGTGTTGATTCTTGATATATAGATCAACTCAGCCTATTGTCTTGATGACTTATTAAATAGGATGAATGTTGATTGTTGATTTGTGATTGTACGTTAAGTTTTTTAATCATTAATTTTCATGTGTTATTAATCATTAATCATTAATAATTATTTATTTAATTTATTTATCTTTAGTCATATTATACAGAATAGTATATTTTTTCATGGTATTTTCTAGATTCAGTTTGTATAAATGAATTCCTTATTTTTCTGGATTGTTTTAAAATTTGCAGTTACAGTTATACTCTAAAACAAAGTCAACAAGAGCAATCAAGTCAGATGTTGCCTCGACATCAGTTTCTAAAACTTCATAATTAGATTTGAAGTCTTACTAGATTTTAATCCTTCTCTTAGGATATTACTTTTGCTTGTTTTATGTAAAAATCATTATGTATTTGTCATTTAAAACTATGATTTTTAGCGGACAATAGTTGGTAATAATTTTGAATAATAAAATAAAAAGTTATGTGATATTATTTTTTTGATATTTTGTCAAAAATATAATTTTTTGAGTTTGTACAATGGTAAGAATAAGTAATATGAAACAAATTATATTAACAAGATGTTGCACATCATATAGCCTAAAAATGCTATGAAAAGCCTTTGACAACGTTTAAAAAATGTTATAGTAAGTTTTTACTATTGGTTTATAAATGCTATCATTTATCTACTATAACATTGAAAAAACGCAATGGTAAAGCTGTCATAGCATTAGAAAAATGTTATGGTAGGTCTGCCATGCGTTGATAAAAATGTTATGGTAGATCTTTAATAGCATTGAAAAAAATGATATGATAGGTCTACCATAGAGTTTAAAAAATGTTATAAAAAGTGTTTTGATAGCGGCGAAAAAACGTTATGGTAGTGTACTTTTAATAACGTTTGCAAACGTAGCGTTTAGAAAAACACTATGAAAACTCTACGATAGCATTTTTGGCCGCTATCATAGTGTTTTTTGTTGTTGTTGTAGTGGAAGCTCGATCTCGAAATACTAATATAAAGTTGTTTTAAGTGAGCTTTCTTTTTTGGAAAAATTCAAACCTCCTCTCTCTCCAACCTCTCTTTCACAATTCTGTGGTTTTTTTTTTCTTATAAATACTCTATCAGGATCATCCTATTATCTCCACAAGAATCTCTCTCTCACACACAAACACACTCTCACTTCAGGCTTTGATCAAACAATATGCGTAATGGGTATAGTAGAAGAAACTATAGGTTCCAAATTATAACAAGGGTGTCTTGCATGATGTTTTCCATGTTGATAACTACTTTGGCTTCGGCAAACCTAAATGTAGGATTCTACAAAACTAGATGTCCATCTGCTGAGGAAACAGTGAAAAAGGCTGTTGACAGGTTCGTGTCTGGCAATCCAGGCAATGGTGCGGGGCTCATTAGAATGCATTTCCACGACTGTTTTTTCAGGGTATACAAGTTTTATTGAATTAAGTGTTATACATAACCATTTTCCATCTAGTTTCCCATTTGATTATTTTATGTTAATGTGTTTGATAAAAGAATTACTAAATTTCTTTTACTTTAGTTTACTGGCTTCAGGGTTGTGATGCTTCTGTGCTATTGAAATCAACACCAGGAAATCCATCAAAGAGAGAACATAGAGCTAACAACCCCAGCTTAAGAGGCTTTGAAGTGATTGATGAAGCCAAGGCACAAATTGAGGCCAAATGCCCTAAAACTGTATCATGTGCTGATATTCTTGGTTTTGCTGCTCGTGACAGCACAAAGAAACTTCGAGGCATAAACTACGCTGTGCCAGCTGGACGTCGTGATGTGGACGTATCTCAATTATGGATGAAGCAGGCCAAAATTTGCCTCCTCCATTCTTCAACACTCAACAACTCATAGACAACTTTGCACAGAAAGGAGTAACTATGGATGAGATGGTGATACTATCAGGAGCACACTCTATTGGTGTTGCACACTGCTCCTCCTTCTCTACTCGTTTATATTTTTTTAATGCCACTCATCCTCAAGATCCATCAAATGGATGCTGAATATGTGTCTTTTTTTAAAGAAAAAGTGTCCCCCACCAAGTAACGGAGCTGGCAAGGATCCATCTGCGGCTCTTGATTTTGCAACTCCTAACCGTTTCAGAAATTAAGATCCATCGTGGTTTGTTGTCTTCTGATCAAACATTGTTGAGCGCCTCTTCAACTTCAAAAATGGTGTTGAAAAAAACGCAAAGGATAGTTTCAAATGGGATAAGAAGTTTGCAAAGACTATGGTACAGATGAGTTCCATTGATGTGCTCACTGGATCACATGGTGAGAAAAGAAGTCAACGCAACATCTTGATAAAAATTCAACACATTAATTAATTTATATTTTCATTTTCACAAACAAAACATCTATGTGTTTATTTATTTGTTTAAATAACATGTTCAAGTGTAAATCCCTTTCACTGACTAATATATGTCCTCATTGTAAGTGGTTAAAACATGTTTTAGTTTGTGAATAAAAGAGCGATGGAAATTCAACCTCCGTTTGTTCGTTAATATGTTTTGGTGTTAATTCGAGCCACCATAATTATTGGAGGTTGCTGAGGGAAATTACATATAAGCGTTGTAATTTGTAGTACTTGAATTTTCCCCACTCGATCTGAACCCTTGTCTCGCAGTCAAAATTGAAAGCTGTTCTATCTAATTGGGCTCTGATCATTACATTATAAAAAAAGTGTAAATGGACTTCTGTCAGCAATGCCCATTCTATTTTTTCCAGTCAAATAATTTTCAAATATTGTCTTAGTATATGAAAAAGTAAAACATAATGCTATGTATATAATTAATTATATAAAATATTTGAATGCTTGTTTGAACGAGTTTACCGTAAGCTTGCTGTATACAATAAGTTTAAGTTATTAAAAATATTTGAATGCTTGCTTGAATGATCTAGTTGTCCTCTTAGTTTATCAACGCACTTACGGTTGGATTATTATTAAGTTGTATGTTACTTGATGTTAGTTCATTTTTAGATTGATATTTCTATTCGAGTTTTAGTTGTGTGAATTTTATTTTTCTTCTAAAAAATGTAAATTAAACGTTAAGAAATGTAAAATCAGTAAATATTGTAATACTCATTAGATTGTAAAATTACATTAAAAAATATATACAATTATACTGAGTGAAGTAAATGTAAAGCGGCCTTAAAGATAGACTCATATGTAAGGGGCTTGGCGATGGGTTATAGATAGTCTCGTTTTCCGTTCAATTACCCTTCAGTTTGGGCCGCAGCATAGGTGCGGTTAGGGGTACTTCGGCGGTGGTGGCAGGTGCACACATTGTTCACAATGGGGTAGTAGGGTCAACCCTACTATCCATTTTGTGTACCAAAAAAATGTAAATCAATATTATTTGGGTACAAACATGTAGATTCAGTATTTGGATACTCAAGTTAATTATGAAATTACAAATATTGTTCATAGTAAATATTACCACCATGAATGTTAGATATACAGGTAGTATCTGTTCAATCTTCACTACTCCTAGAATGCTTAAAACTCTATACATAATGCTACGTGCTTCATATAAATTGATGTCAAGTGAAAAACTGCAAGAATATATTTATATTATTTCTTAAAGTCAAAATATTACATTTTACAGTTTGACAATAAATCATAAAAAATATCAAGTTCTCATTGCTTGGTGTTCACTTTCATCATTTTATTAAATAAAACTTAATTTGGACTTTCGATAGTCTAAAATTACTCTTCGACCTCCTTACAATGCGGCATATTGTACTCGGTAAAAATGTAATATAATTAACTTAATCAAAGATTTCAGTTTATTCATCGAATTTGCACAACTTGCATTCATGAAAGTAAAAAAAACTTGCATTCAAGCTTTCCAGTCCTCCTTCATCATGGTTTGGGAGATCCAGTGGGGCATTTGGCTTGCTTGCGACAGGGCTCTCTCCAGTGTTTTCAATTCTTTTGCTTTAGGGTTTGTTGGCGAAACAAGGAGGGAGACTTAATTTACTACTTGGCTTTTTGGGTCTTGGCTAATTCAGTGACCCATTGTGAGATTTTGGCAAGCAAAGTTGCTGTGAATTGGGCTGTATCTTTGGGCTGGTCTAGTGGGCTCATTACTTCTGATTCCAAACAAGCTACTTCTTGAATTAAATCCAAGTCTTTCCGGATTGGAGAATTTTGGGCCTCATTGAAGAAGTCCATAACCTTATTTTTGCTTCTAATTTGTCTTTTGTGCTAGTTTGGGTTAATAGAGAATATAATATAGTAATCTTAATAAATAATACTTATGATAAAAATAATAAAAAATGGCCTCTAGACATAATTTTTAAGAAAAACAGACTCCCACGTGAAGAGAGAGTCTCACGCGCACGAGTTTCGGTGTCCAGATTTCGTCAGTTTATATAGCATATACAATATATATTTATATAACTGTGTAATTTTTGCAGTGTATTTAATATGTACAGTATATATTATATAAATTTTGCGGACAAAATTTCAAAACTTTGCTAGTGCGCGTGGGGGAAGATTTTTGTCATGAATTTTTTGTTTTTATTTTTTCAAATTTGAGTGGCTATTTTTTATTTTTGTTTCATCTTTGGCTATTTTAATTTTTTTCTTAAAAATAACATATTCTTGATGATCATCCAATTTAATACTATTGTTGACGCTACTGCTAAGAATAATCTAGGTCAGGATAGTATGTTGTTTTGTAATTCTCTCACTCCTTTAGTTTTATTTCTAGGTCATGTTCCTCTGAGAAACATCTTATATTGGGTGATTTTAAACCTCCTTAACATTTTATTTTTGTGTATTGGTTTTGGTTTTGATAAAAAAGAAAGAGTTTTTATTTTCTTTCTTTATTTGGGATAAATAATTTCAGATGATATTAAGAAAATAATTAATGAAAGAAATAAGAGGTGCTTCCCTAAATTGAAAAATAATTAAATTAATAAAATGCATGCATGCAAGGCGACGACTTTATTAAAGTTGGAAATTAAACGAAATTATTCATGTGCGTGTATTTCGTTTTTTTCTTTTGAAACAGTACGCGCGTATATCTATATTGAAACTTTTTGACTTTCCCTTACGAAAGCTTTTAAGTATATTGTTTTATTTTTCAAAATTTTAAGCATTGTTTATTCACATCAAATGAAACTTTTTTGATCTGACAAAGATATAAAGCAATAATGTATAAAGGCCAAGTAATTAACAAGTCTATTTGTTACGCAGTGATTAATTAATTTCATTCATTTCTCCACACATAAATTTTAAAAATATAAAAAGTTCATGGAGTATATTGGTGCTCATCTACATTAAGGATGCCAATAGATAAAATATGGAATCATACCAACCACTCTCGTACTCATGAATATTTTGATCCCCACTATACCCACAAAATTGTCATAGGTAAGGTATGCAAATACTTATTTGATTATGCGTGCCTAACCGATGAGTTTTTGAAACCCGCAATCGGTAATTGACGTTAAATTTCAAAATATGTGAAATTCTTTTTCATATATTTGTATCAAAATCTTACAATAATATTTTAAATTAAGAAAAATCAAAATAAACATAATTTAAAACACAGTTAAGTTTGAACACTTTTAAATTTAAATTTACTCATGATCATCTTTATATATATATAAAGTAAATGAGGATAGATACACTTAAAGAGACAGAATTGTTGTTGTGGCCACCGTTGCTTAGAAATTCTCCTTACCTGCCCTATTCATTAGGGTTGTGTACCCGTGATATATATTAATCTCTAATTACAATATGTATAAGATCCACGAGAAAGATATAAAGAGACAAAATAAAATAAAAAACTGATTTTTACTATTACGGTGATAAGTAATATTGTTTTAAATTTACCAGTTCCGCAATGAGTTTGCAACCGAAAAGAATTATTGTGTTTATATTTGAAATATCAGTTGTTATAGAATATACAACTTCGTCGAACTCGTAAGTTCACTTAGAATATCAGTATGGTTCAAAAACGTATTGTGTTTTACATTGTTATAATATATATATATATATATANAACATTCCTTAAAAAAAGTAAAACAACCAAAATGTCCATGAAGGAGGTTTAAGGGGGTATTTCTGGCTTTAATGTGATTTTTAAAATAAATTATGAAAGTAATTTAGTTTTGAAACTAATTCCAAAATTACAGTAGAAATGGCCACGTCGGAAGGCGTTTTTTGTAAAGACGACTTCAAGTTGGTAAAAGGCGTCCAAAAGACGCCTTCAGGCACCTGAAGGCATCTTTGCCAAGGACGCCTTCAGTGTAGCCTGAAGGCATCTTTACAACAGACGCTTTCAATGCAGTTCCTCCCACCTTTTAAAAATCATCAACGCAACAACCTACAGCACAACCCTGCATACAAAAATCATCTATCCTGTAGAATATTTTATAACTTTATCACACATTCTCAATGAAACAACATACATTTTTAACAAATTTTATGACTTTACATTTTATATTATTCTACAAAAATCTAAATATAAAAAATATAAATCAATCATGTTTTACACGGTGGTCGTCTTCTCATTCTTCTTGGACGTCTTTCATATGTTTGTAGTTGAGTTACTTGTGATGATGAAACTTCCTCCATAATAGCTGCTGCTACACTTTCTTCCTTTACAATAAACAGCGGGTCTTCCTCCACAATATGTGGATCTTCATCCACAATAAGAGCATTTTCCATAATAGGCAAGCTTCAGGCACGTCTTCTACCTCCTCCTCCAGGAGCACTAGCTCGTCCTCCTTTATGCCTTTGAGGTTGATGAAATAGTTCAGAAGTAGAACCAAGTTGAGTCACTGACTCACCTCCAAATGTATAAAAGACCGGCAACGTGTATGGCTCTTGCTGATACATAAATGGTTCGTCTCGAGGCATGTGTGATTCTTGTTGACTTCTTTCATATGATTTGTGCACTCCAGGCCTTCGGGACAAAGGAGCTTGATAAGCCGTTCGCTTGTCTTACTGCTTGTGCGGCTGTCTCACACACATTACGGATTCGAGGCATTATCCAAGACGGCTCAGTATCATCAAGTGTCAAATTATTAATATTGTCCAGACTCTCCATTTGCATAGATAAAAATACATTATATAAGTTACTTATTAAATGACCATATAAGCCTCATTAAATACATAAATTAATAAGAAAATACCATTAAATCATATAACGCTCCCTGTTGAGTTATGTATCGCCGTGTGATTCTTTGATACCATAACATGTATGAGTTGTCATATCCATGTTCATCCACGTGCCCCTCAACAGTGTGTGTCCTACGCTCATCCCATCTCTCAATGTATGCCTGATGTCGGATGCCCCAATTTAGTTCATTTCTCCCCCTTAAGTCTATGTCATGCAACCGTCTTTCGATATCACATGGCTCGGGCACATGTTGAATCATACCGAATTGTCCTAGAACATGATCCGGTTGATGCCATTTCACTATATGAAACAAAATGAGGGGAGAGACAGACCGCCATATATCTCCGTGCATGATGCAGTATTCAGGAAGTGTATGGATAATATCATTATAAGGTTGCCATATAACCTATAAAAACTATACTATAAATAATATGATAAAACCCGAGTATTACCTATGTTATAAGTAAAAAGCATAGTATTAACTGATTTGGAGTTTGTCTATCTAATGCAAATCGATGCACTTCAAAAACATGTGTGGAGCTCTCTGTGAGACTAAATTATCTCTCTATCTATGAGATAAATTGCACAGTTAAATACTTGTAAATGATAACATACACACACACACACATATAATAATAAAATGAGTTAACTTACCGTGTACCCAAAGGAGGAGGTGGCATTGGAAGTCCATCTTCCCCGAGATTATTATGTCTTGCCTATTGCAACCTCACTGGTGCCAAATGTGAAAATCGGTCACATGCCCATGATTGCAATAATACTAGTGGGCCAGCAATAGCAGAAACATTTTTATGGCTGGCTTTGCACATCTCCCTATACAACCATGCAAGTCATGCACTACCCCAACTATACTGACCAGCCTCAGCAAAATCTTCTAGTAAAGGCAAAAAAATAAAATGCACCTTAATGTTTGACTTATCAAAAAGTGTACCTCCGATAAGTTGTAGAATATATGCACATGCATAACGTTGCACATAAAGCTCGTCATCATCATCGGATAATGGGGGAAAATATGTAGTCAAACACGTCATAAGTAAATGTGATCCCTGTAAATCACGTGGGCTTGGTCGAAATCCTAATAAATCTTCACATATCATTGGCCAATCTCGATGTGTACTATCCGTTACCGCCATCCCATCAACTGGAAGTCCTAACTGTATTTGTACATCTTGTAGAGTGATAGTACACTCACCATGTGTTATATGAAATGTATGTGTTTCAGGACACCATCTGTTGACAAAAGATGTGATCAAGTTCCAGTCGAGTCCGATAAACCCAACCCTCGCAACTCCATAAAATCCAACATGTATCAAATATGAAATATTACGTCTATGGAGTGGCATGTTCCGATGAACAACTGCAGTATGTCGGCAAAAATGTAAAGCACGAGAATCCTCCTTGTCCCAAACATGTTAGGATCTATGTTGATCTTGTAAAAATAACACTGAGCTATCTTGTGGTCTAGGTTACGGGATTTCTTGAAAATGAGTGTCGTTCGAAATACAATGATTGAATTGAATTACATAAAAATGTACCAAGTCAAATATTACATTGAATTATATAAAAATCTACTAAGTCAAATATGACATTAGATTACATAAAAATCTACTAAATCAAATATTACATTGAATTACATAAAAATGTACTAAGTCAAATATTACATTGATTTACATTAAAAATGTACTAATTCAAATATTATGAGTCATTTGAAGATTGTCCTCCATTACGAGAAGGAAAATTTTGACGGTTATGTCCCTCTTGTCGACGAAATCCACATTTACTATGAGTACTTTGCTCTCTCCAATCCATCTCATTTCGTATACGGGTCGACTTGGGTATACCTTTCTCTCGCGTCCTAGTTGTATCAGGGTGCACTATTGGAAAGTTAGGAACTTCCCAATAATGTTCATGTGGAAGATGGTTGAACTGTGGCTTATAAAACTCAGCAAGCCCTGACCAACGGTAATAATGTTCAATTAATTGAGAACTATCAATACGAGCATGTGCGCACACTGCTAACAAATGGGAACATGGGAGGCCAAATGATTGCAACTTGTTGCAAGTACATGTTCGTTCCTTTAAATTCACATTCTGTCTGTTTCATCCTTTGTACATGTAATTCTGATGTTGACCAGTGAGAACCTCAATCCTCTCATTAGCACGGTAAAAAAATGTGATCTCATGTGAACTAGTCCTGGCTTCCTAAGTTTTCATCTTCTCAACAGCATAAGAAGTAAATACTTCACCTCGTAGTAAGACATCTCTAGCTTCACTTCTCCACTTTTTAGACCAATTCACACTGTGATAAAAAGTAAGCTCAACCAAAGTCGTAACTAGTAACATGCGATGTTTGTTGTCATCCAACCATATCGGTATCCACCATCGAATGCTAGAGTCCATTTTTCCTTTTCAATATTATCAAAGAAATGCACACACCGACTGTTTATTTTCTTCATTTCATCCATGCAGAGTTCAAACTTTCTTTGTTGATGTTGCATTCCCGCTATAAATACTAAATTTTTTAGAGCCTTGTTCTTATATTTGTCATTAAAGTTACTCGCAACATGCCTCAAACAATATCGATGATGGCCTAATGGTTCTGATCACCCAAGTTGCTGATTATGTGTTGCAACTTTTATACCAGCATGTCGGTTAGATATTAACACAAGTCCCTCCCTCTGCGTAACGTAACACCTCAAGCAATACAAAAACCATGACCAACTATCTATGGTGTATTGAGTTATTTCAAACATATTATATGATTTTCGACGACACGCACACACTTTCCATTAACGACATTCATTAAACTTCTTGCATTTGATAACCCAAAGTTTTGGCAATGACTCTACCACACTAAAACGTTGATGTCTGAGTACCGAGTATCTTTTTAAAGCATACTTAAGGTTTGCCTTACTTTCAAAACGTAAACCTTTGTATAATTCATTTGTTTCACTCCATATCCCAGTACGTTGGATGGGTATCTGATCTAGCTTTGCATTTACGACATCCTAATCCAACTGAGTAAGGAATGGTGAAGAGGGTTCATGCTGGAGTATTTCAGCTGAGGGGGTTCACAATATCATCCTCTTCAACTTGGTCATCATCTTCATCAATAACATTACAAGCATTGATCTCCTCAAACTCTACCAAGAAGAAGCTACGTGGAGGGCTAGATGGATTCACATGAACGTCATGAGCATTGGCATCTTCATGTGACAAACAACTACTACTAGATATATTTTCTTGTATTGTAGGATACATGTCATCGTCGTGGAATGGAAAAGAAATTGTTGCACTATCGTGTACCTCAACTCCACCTGCACATATTGTCACTATACAAGTTTATGCTAGGACCTCCTACATCTCTAGCATTTTTGGTTAAATATAACTCAATTGTATTTGGTGGAGGAATTTGAAGCATAATAGTAAACATCACATGAGCATTATTATCATTCCGTATCTGAAATTTCACATAGTTGAATGACCCAGCACCAAGAGTAAGTGTGTAACGATAAACTATGTCGAAGTTCTAATGTAGACGGTCAATTGACAAGGCTTCAAATAAAATATTATATAGCTCGTTAAAAGTAATCTTCTTATGAATTACAATTCCCCTCATTGAAGGTTGATCATAATAAACTTCATTTGCACCAATTACGATATTACCATTCATGTAACATAAAACTACCATAGACCTTTCCTCCATTTGTCAACCTACTAAACAATACACAACAATTTTAGAATTAGATCTAGAAATTCTACAAATTCAAAGTTAATAACTACAATTTCATAATATATCAACCCATTCATAAATAAAATCTTACAAATTAAGAGTTTAAACATCACATAATTGAGAAAATGCATCTAAAATTGAATAAATTTAAGATTTCAAGAACCCAAAACACATGAAAATATAGGGTTTGAGAGAGTTTAAAGAGAGATATTACAAAATTGATGACATATATCCACACAAAATTCATAAAAAATGAATAATTTCAAGATTTGAAGAACAAATTTAAGAGATCAAAGGAGTTAGAAATATACTTAGGGTTTGAGGAGTTCTTTCTAGTAATTTGAGAGATTGAGAATTTTGTGTGTGAATGAGAGTGAGATAAGAGTGAGAAGGGAGGCGTTCACAGGCTGAGCCATCTTCTTCTTCGTGGGTTGTGAGATAAGCTTCTACTTTTGGCTGTGAGTATTAAAAGAAAATGTGGAAGGCGTCTTTTGCAAAGACGCCTTCAACTATTAGTGAAGACGTTTTTTGTAAAGATTTCTTTTACGTGGTCCATATTTGGGTCATGCCACCACGAATGCGTGTTTTGCAAAGACGCTTTCGTCCTAGGTTTCCTAAACTATCTTACTTTTGGAATTAGTTTCAAAAATAACTTATTTTAATTATTTTTTCTAAAATTACTGTAGAATACTCAAAAATCTAGGTTTAAGAATACACGAAAAGGAACTGTTCAAATTTGGAAAGCTTCAAGTTGCATTAAACGAATTAGCTCTCCAACTACTACTCAGCTTTCTATTTTGAACAAAATAAAAATAAAACCTAGTTCCATTCTTCCCACCGTCTCTTTGACGATTTTGTGTTTTTTTTCATATAAATACTCAATCAGGATCATCCTATTCTCTTCACTCCTCATCTCACAACAATCTCTCTCTCTCTCTCCCCCTCCCCCCGGCCCAAACTTCAGTTTTTGGATCACACACATTATGGGTCCTAGCAGTAGCCATAGGTTCCAAATTATATCAATGTTGTCTTGCATGATATTTTTTATGTTAGCGACTACTTTGGCTTCGGCAAACTTAAAAGTGGGATTCTACAAAGCAACATGCCCTTCTGCTGACTGCTTTGTTAGGGTATGCTTTTTATTAAATTAAGTTATCATTTTCCAACTAGCTAGTACCCATTTAATTTGTGTTTAATGAAGAAGTACTAATTTCTTGTATGTGGGTTCACGTTTTAGGGTTGCGATCCTTCAGTTCTACTGAAATCAACACCAAGAAATCTTGTAGAGAGGGAACATAGAGCCAACAATCCAAGTTTAAGAGGCTTTGAAGTTATTGATGAAGCAAAGGCACAGATTGAGGCCATATGCCCTGAAATTGTGTCATGTGCCGATATTCTTGCTTTTGCTGCTCGCGATAGTGCTAATAAACTAGGTGGCATTGACTACGATGTGCCAGCTAGGCATTGTGATGGACGTGTCTCAATCATCGATGAAGGAGGCGATAATCTGCCTCCTTCATTCTTCAACACTGAGTAGCTCATCGATCACTTTACATGGAAAGGACTAACTATGGATGAGATGGTGACACTGTCGGGAGCACATTCTATAGGTGTCACACAGTGCTCCTCCTTCTATACTCGTTTATATTCTTATAATGCCACTCATCCTCAAGATCCCTAAATGGATCCTGATTACTTGTCTTTTCTTAAGAAAAAGTGTCCGCCACCAACTAGTGGGGCTAGCAGAGATCCTACTGCTGCTCTTAATTTTGTAACCCCTAACCGACTACACAACAAGTACTATTCAGAAATTAAGATTCATCGTGGGTTATTGACTGTCAAAATTTCACTCAAAACTCCCACTTTATTATGATACTTTTAGGATCAAATTAGGCAAAAAGCACGTGATACCTGATCAAACATTGTTGAGCAGCTCTTCAACTTCAAAAATTGTACTGAAAAATGCAAAGAACAATTCCAAATGGGCTAAGAAGTTTGCAAAGGCTATGGTGTGAATGGGTTCGATTGACGTGCTCACCGGCTCACATGGTGAGATCAGGAGATGTTGCAGCATCCTTAATTGAGAAAGATTCATCATCTTAAATAATTTATCTTTTCCTTTGAAAAAAATCATATACAATTACATGCGTTTGTGGAATTGTTTATTTATGTGGAAATTATGTTCAAGTGTAAATCTTTTTTACTGCCTAATATTTTCCCTTATTGTAAGTGATTAAAACATGTTTGTTGTCAATAAAAGAGGAAAAATTCAACCTCAAATTGGTTCATTTATATATAAATGTTTTGGTGTTAGTTTGAGCTACCATACTCGGAGGGTGGAGATCGTTGAGGGAAACGACATATGTTGTAATTGGTACTTCAATTATCCTCAGATTGATGTGTTAAAATTATGAATTCGGTAAGTTGTTTTTATGAGTTGTTATATGTGATCCTACATAATCTTGAACATTATGTGTCCCCGTCCGTATAGCAAATGATACAATGCTCCGTTCGTAGAGCAAATGATATAATGCTTCGACGACAAAACAAATACCAATCTTAGTCCCATCTTATAAATACACCAAACATAATTTAGGCTTTTTAGGGAAATATGCCATAATTGGAAAATAAATAAAAAAATGGCCAAAGAAGTTCTATTTTTTACAAATAGCCAAAATAATATAGCTCCTATTTTTGAAACCTACAAAAAAATAAGGAATAGACACATCTACCCTCACTATTAATAAAATCTAAAACCAACAAATCACGAAACCCTAACAAAACAACAGAAACAAAAAACCCTCGCCGAGCAGCGGTGGTTGGAGACTACGGAGAACTCTAGCGCGAAATCTTCCATCCGAAGCTTAAATCATACAAATATCAATTGTAAGTGATATTTACGGCTTGAATCTCTTTTATTTTAAATTTTAATTGATTTGAATATGTTTTTGTAATCTTCTTCTACAATCCAAAGCCATCAGTTTGAATCTCCATTATTAGTTTGAAATTGTTTTGGTACGAGTCTGATTTTCTTTTCAATCTGTTTTATTACACGGCTATTTTCTTTTCGTTCGCCTTTGATTTCATATCTGTCAAACACGATTACGTTAGGTTTTAATGCGCGATTTCGTCTCACTTTGAATATGAGCGATTTGTTTTTATCTTCTGAATTGCCGGGTTATTGTTGAGTATAAAATAGTAGAGATGGCTTATAATTTTCATTTTAAGGGAAGAATAGAGTGTAATTTTTATTCGAAATTTCTGCTATATACTGTTTGAATCTCTGCTTATACAGTTTGAAATTTCTGCTACATCTTTAATGGTGGTCGGTGGGTATTTATGGGGTATATTAGAACTCAATTTCTTGTTGAACAAAGAGTTTTGTTTGCTATTTTAGTCTCTGTAATTTTCTTTCTGTGCAATTTTCATTCGAATCTTTGTTGATATATGTTTGAATTAGTGTTTAACATGTGAGTAAATAGACATTAACTATATGTATTAATCCAATTTATGAATGTATGTTTTACTCAGTGTATATGCAGTCAAGTAAAACATATTATAGTATGGGTATATATCCAACTCCTGAAAATAACCAGGTATGGCAAAGTATATACAAAGAAGTCATTGATAATATACTTGGGTATACATCTAATTCCTTGAATATATCTATTGCTATATTGTTCTTAATATCTTTCAACTAGGTTATAACCATATATATGTAATTTTCATTTGAATATCTATTTTTGATTCTCTGATATGTGCGATAAGTGTATGATAAATCTGTATTGGTTGCTGTACATGCCTTTTCTCATCTTCTGTTTTAATTAGTGTTTAACAGTGAGTAATTAGATATATACTATATGTGTTAATTTAATTTCTGTCTGAATCTATTTTGCTAAGTGTGTATGAGGATAAGCATAATATACTATTGTCTAATTACTCACTGTTAAACACTAATTAAAACAGAAGATGAGAGAAGGCATGTACAGCAACCAATACAGATTTATCATACACTTATTGCACATATCAGAGAATCAAAAATAGATATTCAAATGAAAATTACATATATATGGTTATAACCTAGTTGAAAGATATTAAGAACAATATAGCAGTAGATATATTCACAGAATTAGATGTTCTACTTATCTGCTTAATTAAACTGTTAACCGCCTATTATGGCTGGTTATTGATAATATTGTTTATTTATTTACTTACATGAATAATTGCTTATATATAATCTTACTCTCCGCCCACGCGCCTTTTGGTATCATAGCCAAACCTGGTGGGGATAATTACTGTTTATTAACTGTTCCTACTTATCTGCTTAATTAAACTGTTCACCGCCTATTATGGCTGGTTATTGATAATATTGTTTACTTATTTACTTACATGAATAATTGCTTATATATAATCTTACTCTCCGTCCAAGTGACTGGTTATTCTTACAATTGATTATTTCTCTGTATTATTTGTTTACCTAATCTGTGAATCTGTTTATCAGAGGCTGACGTATCAACTTCTATTTTGTTAGCTTCAGGGACCTAGGTAAGACCTCTTAGATACTTAAATCCCGAGGGTAGGGTGGTTGTAGAGGCGAAAGGGAGAAGAGTAAAGCCTAATAGGAGGTTGTAGAAGTCAGTACAAGGTTAGTAACAAACAATACAACATGAAATTCTTAATAATAAAAATAATTTAGTTAATTGAGCAATGAGTAGATTATTTAGGAGTAATTCTTCTAGTAGTAATAGGTCAACGATAACCTCAATACCTGACATAATAAATGATGAACATATAGAATTAACAGATGATCAAGTAGATCATAGGGTATGGAATATACCTAAAATCTCCAATAAAAATATTTATAAATCAACATGGTCTGTTGCTTCTTTCAAGCCTCAGCATCATGTAAAAACAATTGAAAAAATATATGCTCTTGGAAAAGAGCATGAAACATGTCAATTACTTTCCTCTGATGCAATAAAGCATCATATTCAAGAAGGATATAATTTCCTTCATTTTGGTTTAGTCCAGATTGGAGTGAAACCACTCACGAGAAGAGGCCTAAATACCTCTGTCTTATTAGCCTTGCGAGATGCAAGATTTACAAATTTTAATGATAGTATATTAGGTTTAATTGAATCTTCACTTTGTAATGGTCCAATTCATTTTGATTGTTTTCCTGATCTGTCTGTAAGTTTAGCAGATCCTCATATTTTAAAATCATTAACTTTAAATATTAAAACTAGTGGTTACCAAGTCCTAGAAGGTACCCAGCCTCTAGCTTTAATTTTTAGAATACATTACAAAGTAACCAAAACTAATATGAACTTCCAAGCCATCAATAGGAGTCCAAAGAATCAAACCCTATTGATACAATCTAGTCAAAGTAATGCAAATATTAGAGTTCCTAAAACAATTAGGTGGACTGAAATTAATTTACCAACAAATTGGCTTTTAACTAATGAAAGTCAACCGACCCAAATTCAAAGACCAATTGAAGATGTAGATTACATCCAGCAGTACATGGATGGTACTGTAAAAATTAACTTTCAATCATCTTCTAGTCCACAAATTAGGGAATATAGCCAGTCTAGTACCCCTAGAAATTCCTTTTCTGAATCATCCATTGGTAATGATCAAAGTTTTAGGATTCAACACTTAGAACAAGAATTAAAGAAATTACAAATTAAAAATTTAAAACTTAAAGGCATAGCCACAAATTCTCAAGTTAGTCAGCCAGTCTTTGATAATAAGTCTGAACAATCTGATGAAACTGAAGCACCCACTGGATCAGATTTCCAAGGAAGCCTTAATTCTGTCAATCCTCAACTCTTAGTTCTCAATATAGGAACCTTGAGCCAAGAGTATAATCCAGATTGGGAAGGTCTAGCCCAACACAATAATGACCCAAATAATCTAGATAGACGTAATAGATTTAGAGATTCATATGATATGGATCAAAGAAAAGTCATACTTGCTGAATGGAAGGCATTTATGCAAGAATTTAAAATTGATATATTTTTCCTAGATTATGTTGAAGATATTTACGAAAGAAATATCAAAGTAATTTCAAAGTATAAATGGGTTAAGGAAGACTCTAGTGTAGTTTCTACTAGTCATCCTCCTCCTGAGAAAATTATGATTAATCATAAAAATTCTTTAATCACTGCTTCTCCTTTCAAAATTGCAAAGGAAGAAGAACCAAACAAAAAGGTAGTTGAACAACTCAACTATACTAACCAGAGTCTAATTACAATAGGAAAACAGTTAGACAAAATTGAAACTAAGGTTGATGTTCTCAATGAACCTAAGCCTAGTGAAACCCTGAAAGAAAAACCCTTAATAAATCTTTCAGATAAAACCACTTTAAAAATTATTCCAATTAATAAAAAAATTGATAAAATGATTCAGGAATTAAAAAATAAATCTACTGAGTCATCTTCCTCTGTTAAGGTTGTTAACCAAGACAATAGTTTAGATTCTAAGTCTGAAACAATTGATGAAATATTTCAAGAATTAAAAGTAATTAACCAAGACGATAATACTGACTCAGATAGTCATAGGTCAGAATCAACTTACGAATCATCTGCAATAGATGAATTTTCAAATATTAACAATATTGAAAAAACATTTAAAAATTTAGAAATTAATAAATTAGAAAGAAAATGGCATAAGAAGCCCATGCCTCCTGATATTCAAATTACTGAATCATCTCTTGTTAATCAATTTTCTGTTTCTGCAGAAAAATTATATGAGTGGAATATTGATGGTCTTTCTGAACAGGAAGTCCTCAATAGATTACAACACATGGCAATGGTAGCTAATAGCTACATTACCTCTCACAGTTTACTTCATGAAGAAGTAATAAATCTTCTAGTCACAGGATTCACAGGAATGCTTCATTCCTGGTGGGAAAAACATCTCACACATGAATCCAAAATTGCCATCCTCTCAGCAGTTAAGATTGATGCTGAAGGAAGCCCGATTATTGGAGAAAATCAGGAGACAATACCTGATGGTATAAATATGCTCCTTTATACAATAATTGAACATTTCATTGGTACGCCAAGCAATATTACTTCGCGTATACATGATCAATTAACAAATCTTAGGTGTCCAACATTAAGTGATTTTAATTGGTATAAGAATATATTCTTATCTAGAGTAATGTCAAGAGACGATAGTAATCAACCCTTTTGGAAAGAAAAATTCATAAATGGATTACCCAATCTTTTTGCCCATAAGATAAGGACAGTCCTTAGTAATGACCTAGGAAATATAGACTACGATAGTCTAACCTATGGAACCATAATTACAATAATACAAAAGGAAGGATTAAAGATGTGTGTTGATATGAAAATCAACAAACAAATTAAAAAAGAAAGTAAAACTGCTAAATATGAGTTAGGTAATTTTTGTGACCAATACGGTTTACCCTCTATTTCCCCTTCTCAAAAGAATAGAAAACATTCTCATATAAACCCTAGAAGGTTTTATAAGCCCTATAGGAAAAATTACCACAAACATAAAAATAAAAACTTTGATCAAAGCATTTCTAAGAATAAAAACTTCTCTAGAAATAAAAATTATTCAAGGAAAAGGTTTAATAAAAAATTTGATAAGACTGATATTACGTGTTTCAAATGTGGTCAGAAAGGTCACATTTCAAATACTTGTCAAGTCAAGAATAAAATTAACCAATTAAAAATTTCTGAAGAAGATAAACAGGAATTGTTTAGAATCTTAAAAACAATAGATTATTATGACGATAATAGTGAAGATTTAGGAGCATATGAAACCCCTGAATCCTCTGAAACTGAATCATCAAGTTCTAACAGTGATTCTCCTAACATCCCTATGGGGTGTAGGGATAGTTGTTGTCAAAAACTCAATGTCCTAAATAAAAATGAAGAACAAGAAACCCTCTTGTTAGATTTAATTTTTAAAATTGAAAATCCTGAATTAAAACAAGAATACCTTGAAAGACTTAAGAAAATAGTTCTAAAGAAAGAAAGTACGAAGTCTAATAATAATAATACTGCAAGTCTTTCACAGACCCTTGAAAAATTCAATAAGATAAAAGGAAAAGAAAAGGAAGTTACCCTACAGGAACTTCAAAAAGAAATTAAAGATATTAAGATTGAAATAAAAGATTTGAAGAATTCAAACATTGAAATAAAAGAAGAATTAAATCTTTTAAAAATAGAAAATCTAATTAACAAACAAGAATTGTGTGAACCTAGTAAATTACCAATCTCGGATAATGAGGGTGAAGAACCCATAAACTATCAAGAAGGTGATGAACATTTCATCAAAATCCTCAATCATATAAAAATAAAAAAATGGCACATAATGGTTAGAATAATCATTCAAGATTTTGATTTCACCACAATGACTCTTGTAGATTCTTGAGCAGATTTGAATTGTATGCAAGAAGGACTAGTTCCTTCAAAGTACTTTAAGAAGACAAAAGAGTCTCTGTCTTCTGCCAAAGTTCATATATTCCAAAATAATATATGTTTTAAAACATCATTTGTCTTAGTAAAAAATATGACGGATAAAATAATTTTGGGTTTACCATTCATCTCTTTGTTATATCCTTTCACAACAGAGTATGATGGGATAATTACTTATCCCATAGATGAACCGGTTAAATTCAAATTTCTTTCTTTTCCCCACAATGAGAATTTAAAATATCTAAAACAAAATTCTATTTTCAAATCCATAAATACAATCTCTTACAAAAAGAAACCATTGAGATTTTTACAAGAAAAAATTAAATTAAGAAAAATTAAACAAAAAATTCATCATTTGAAAATTAATTATGAGCCTCTCAAGAATATTATAGGATGGACAAAATATCTAAAACCAAACAAAAGAGACTTAATCAACAGACTTAGAAGTACTAGTATATTAAGCATAGTAACTAGATATTGGCAAAACCAGACAAATAAGATTAAACAATACAAAATTATATTTGACCATTGGAAAATAATGCCATCCGCTCCTAACAAAATTCAGAAGATAATTATTGATTTCCCAATTGTCTGCATTTTTATTAAACAATACTTGTTAAGTTTCTTGATTGTTTACAATTATGAATATGCCAAACAGTATTGGATCTACTCTAAATTATCCACTAGGATAGTAAAACAAGATAGTAGGACCAAACTATCTCAAAATAAATTTCCAGGACTTAAAGTTTATCATTTCATTAATCAAATCATACAATTTACCTTAATTCAAAAATTTCTTTTAAAAATTAACTGCAAGTCTGTAGAATGTATTTTGAATATAAAAATATTACTTCCAAACAAATTCTTGCCAGGTAGCAACCCATTCTCAGTACTTTTAACCTCAATGTACAGTTTATTAATCCAATTTCTAACCTTCTCCCTTATAATTTTATGCAGAAAATCATCCCAAGATTCAACAATGGAGGAACTTGAGAATTCTGACCAACTAGAAAATGGAAAGGTAGAACCCAGGATACTTAGAAAAAATTCTTTTAAAATAAAAAAACTTCATGGAAGAATAGCCGCATTTTGTTCAAAATCCCCATTTATTAATTATGGTCATAATGGATTTGAATATCCAAGAAATGACTGGATTAATGAATTGGATGAACTTTTAGAAGATGTTGGATTAAAGGATAACTTCAATGCAGCATTAATCCAGTGGTATGAAAAAGGTGGAAAAATAGGTTTTCATAAAGATAATGAAGTCTGTTATGATGACAGTAAAATTTTAACCATAAACTTTTTGGGACAAGCAGTATTTAAAATTGAATTTTCAAATAAAACAATAGAAGAATTTCTAATTCCAGAAGGAACATTCTTCGTCATGCCTGACGGATTTCAAAAGAGTCATAGGCATGCAGTAGAATCCTTAACTGAAAGGATCAACATTACGTTTAGAAATCATGTGAGAATGATGAATGGCTCAATAATAGAAGAGTCTTTGACTCAACCATTGGCCCTTAAGGCTCAAATCAAAGAGGAGTCTTCTACTCTTACCCAAGCCCAATCAACAACACTTAAGTCCAATGGACTCAATCATCAATCAACCAGCCAATTTGACCCATTCTCAATGTCCTTCGATGACCAATTAATTTCAAAATATAAGGACTCATCATTCGATTTTCAAAAAATGGCCAGTGAAAATCTCTTTCATATTGAGCCCCCATTTGCTCATTTGAACGACCTCACTCAAATTGCCGAAACCCATTTCATTCCTAAATTCCACTATGTCCCTGGACATAATAACAAAAACCTTAGTTTCTATAGAAACATTCTCTTGGAAACGATATCCATAAAAATTAGCACAATCATAAATTCTGAAGGAAGAATCATTTACCATTCTTTTTCTATCCTCAAAATCATAACTATGGAGGATTGGAAAATCCATCCTTTAAATTTCAAAACAATTTTAGATAGAAAACAATATAATTATTTTGATTACATTGATACATGGCACAATATCTTCTTGCATCAAAATAGTGATTTCTCTCACTTTTGGGTTTTAAATTTTGATAAGAACTTCAAAATCAATTTACCAAGATGGTTCTTAAAATGGTGGTCCATTCATGGTTTTACCTTGGAACTTTTTCCAATTGATTTACAACAATGTTTCAATTTATTTTTAAAGGTTTACAAACCCTCACCAATTGAGGTTTTATTTCCTCAAATACTTTGTTTTTCAATAAAATATAAAATACCTTGGATTTTGAAATGGCAATACTCGATAGAAAAGGGAATTTTCACCAGAGAATATTATGTTAAATGGTTGGATAAGTTGAATACCCAGAAAATTATTGCATCCATCAATTACAAGTTTGCAAGTATCCATCCCAATATGAGACTTGCAAATCCTTTCATCCAAGCTCCATTAAAAATTAATGAGCCCATTAACCTAGCTCCACAAATAAAATTATCTAATCCAAATTCCTCCAAACCCAAATCAAAGTCCAAATGCAAACCCTTTCCAAAGCATGAATCAAGGGACACAAATCCAAAGTCTAAATTAAAGAAAAAATTATTCCAAGAAATACTTCTCTTTTTGGAGAAAAATAATGAACCAGGCTCTAAATCACCTGCAGAGTCAAGTCACCAAACTAAATAAAAAATCCAAAGAGATCAATTACCCCTCAGCAATTGAAGGTCCTATTCAAAAGTATTGATCCTAGTGATAGTGAACAAGACCCGAATTGACTAGTAAACAAATGGATTTGTCTTTGAAAAAATGCCAGTGTCCAAGAATCAATTGATCTGACAACTCAACACAATGCAACGGTCATGATGATCTCCAAGAAAAGAAATAATCAAAAATCATAAACACGAGTCCAGAACAACAATTGTCAAGGACCAAAGTATACAGTATCGATGACTTTCAAAAATAGCAACATTAACTTCCAAGGATGAAGGCACAAAAAACCGAGATAGCAATTATCAAAGGATCCGATGTGCTACAGTCTCAATGGAATTTCAAGCAATCATGACAGAGTAATTATGAAAACATGAAGACCGAGATAAAAGTTATCAAGGGATCTTTACAGTTTTGTCTTCTTCTGTAATTATTGTACTACGTTGTCAAATAATTAGGCAACTATTCATACTTTTTACTATTCTTAGTCAAATGTAAAATGTTTTTACTTTTGTAGAATAGAATAGTTCAGGTAAGTGATGGGTTCCCGGTGAACTCCACTTTCCTTAGCTATAAATAGGCAACTCCTCCCATTTGTGAATCAGAACTCGTTTTACAACTCTTACTATTTGAGAGCTAAAACCTGTTTTGTGAAACAAAGCTTTCTTCTTCTGCTCCTCTTTTGTAAATCTTTTCTTCTTTTTTCTTCAACATAAATTAGTGAGCGNATATCCAATAACCATATATTGACAAGTTATGTACAATGAATTGAAGTAGTTATGCCTATAGTATCTAAGCATATAATCATTTACTGTTTGTTAGCCCACATGATAAATTTTGCACATAAATATTCATGAATGAATTTTTGTCTATTTACACATATATCCAACTAAAAATACGATGAGGAAAAAATACATTGCCAAAAAAAAATACATGTGAGAAGAAAGGGCAATCAAAGATTCAAGATGACGTAACTATGGAAGAAAATGACACAACCACAAGAGATGCTCCCGCAACTCAAACCAATAATGAAAACACAACGAATGGAAAAAGGTCAATAAATCAAATAATACACTGAAATATACCTATAGTAGTTGTAGAAGTATGATAATTCTTTTTGATATAAATGCTATTATTATTTATTTATTGGGAGAACTACAATGTGTTGTTGTCAACTAGATCATGGAAGTGTAACAAAAAAGTCAATCTTTATGGAAAATGGAGTATTTTAATACTCTTAAATGCTGGTGACACAAGAAGAAAAAGAGGCCTTTAGAAATACATATTTAGGAAGTTATTCAACATTAAAATAACAAAAATGCCCCCTTAGTTAATTCTGCATTTATCTAGGAGACAGTGCTTTAGTGATAATAATGATGAGTTATGTTTTAATATTGAAGGACAAGTCATTTGATTTGGTATTAAACATTTTACGACAACATGACTAAATTTTGGTCCCTACCCAACATTGAACAATGAGACATTACCTGATGGACAATTACTTGATGAAGCATTTCCTAATCTCAAATCTGTAACAAAATACATGTCTAGGGAGAGTCTGGTTTGTTCCTTTAATGCTTTTCAATATGCTTTGAAAATCTCCTTTTTCCAAAACAATCATTTACCAGTATTGACATCGACCATATGAAAATAGTTGATATAGATGAGATTTTTGAGAATTAACCATGGGGCCGGTTGTCATATGAGATGACAATCGAGTATGTGAAAGCTATTCTCAACAATCCTATTACAAAAGGATTCGGGTTTGGAGGATTTCCACTAGCTTTGATTGTTTGGGCGTATAAGGTGATCGCTACACTCACGAATCCTTGCATCAACATCGCACAACACTCAGGAAATGGAATATCAAGAATGTGCAATTGGAGGGGGAGGGGGTGGCGAACAACCAAGCTTGAGAGAATTTCAAAACAAGGTTTTTGACTCAGAAGAGGTTAATTATGTTTTCACTTTCATTTAGTATATCAGAATTAATATTTTATTATTTAATCTTAAGTATACATGACTGAAATTCATGTTAATGCTGTGTGATTAATTTGATCTGAGTATACTGTAGTAGTATATTAGTTATTAGATTCCATACATATGCAGTTTAAATACAAAAATGTTAATTGTTTCATGAAGTAGTATATAAATTATGACTTTCAGTAACTAAAAATATTTTCTATTTGCCTTTTTTGAATTAATGTTTGATTTCATAATAGCTTATAATAGAACCAATTGAACTTACGCAATTGGAAGCGTCGTTTATGGCTCATTTTCTGAAGGGAAAAAGTGTGGATAATGAAAAAGATAGTGAAGAATCAGATTGTCGATCATTGGCTTACTAATGAAAAAAACTAAAAAAATTCAAAATAGAGAAAAATGGTTGTAATTGCCAAGAAAATTGATAAGTTGGAGCGAGCACAAGATGAAATGAATATATTCATAGTGAGCTTGGATATAAAGATGAGTAAAATATATACTTTGTTAAGTATGCTTGCCCAACAAACATCGTCTACAAAAGGTAATAAGTTTACATACTATTCGTGTATTTTTAGAAATATCAATTTAACACTAAGCATGCTAATCGTGTTTCATTGTTATTAATGAAAGGATAAGTGACTATTAATATGGTTGATAAAAATGATGGAAATGCTGCCATAGATGATGATACAACTGCTATAAACAAGGATGTAAATGTTGGACCAAAAAGTGCTGAAAAAAATTCGATTACAATTCAACTATCACAATCAAAGGTAGTTGTAATGAGATTACATATTTATTGACTATTAAGAACTAAACTAATGTTGACATAAATAAACTGTAGGAAACCAAAAAGAAAAGACGTCTAATCAAAGCAGCAGTAAATGCAACAAACGTAAAAAAAGTCACTGCGTCAAATGAAATTGGTAGAAAAGGAGAAACAAGCACAAGCAGCAGCACGACAAGCATTGAAGGAAAATACAACAACTATAGACAACGCAGTAGCTCCAAAAAAGGCAGTAGCAATGACAACAATGATGCCGCTTGAATCGGACATTCCTAACTACAATTTGTTATCTCAACCCCTTCCTAACTTTGATGAATGAATATTGGTATAATTTTAAGATTACTTAGGATATTTAACTAGAAGAAATTCTGATAGATTTGATAGATGTATAGGTGGTAGATGATGGTATCATTTTCTTGAATGACCTTCCTCTTAGGTGTTGGTATATCAATATGCAGTAGATGATGATAGCTGCAAAGATGTTACTAAATCTGAAACTTTAGATGGATTTCACACTATTGATCATTTTAGATTATATGAAAGTTCATTTTAAAATTTATCTGTTCAGGTGCGAAGGGACTTACCCATCCGAGCAACTGTTTGAGTCGAAAAAATATGGACTCTGCAGCTTTAGAATTGTTGTGATAGACGGATCGTGGCACGCTCATGTCAACATCCGTAGGGCATAACTTTTGACATGGGTGGAATCACGTGGCCTATACGATATCGAATCAAACTTTATTTAGAGACCTACAATTGCAACTGTGTTTACTCGTCGCAGCCTAGTTTGAAGTCCAAAAAACATGGACTGTGCAGCTTTAGAAATGTTGTAACATTCGAATCGTGGCACGCTCATGTTAACTTTCGTAGGGCATAACTTTTGAGATGGGTGGAACCACGTGCCCTGTAAGATATCAAATCGAAACGTATTCAGAGACCTACAGTTGTGTCGGGCTTTACCCATTGCTGCCCAGTTTCAAGTCCAAGAAACTTGCATTGTGCTGTATTAAAATTGTTGAAACATACGGATCGTGGCACGAGCATGTCAACATTCATACGGAAAAACTTTGGACATGGGTGGAACCACGTGCCCCGTAAGACACCAAATCGAAGCTTATTCAGAGACCTACAGGTGCGACAGGGTTTACCCATCGCTGCACCTGTTTGTGTACAAAAAAATGGGCTATGCAGCTTTAGAATTTCTGTGACAGATGGATCGTGGCACGCACATGTCGACTTCCGTAGGGCATAACTTTTAACATGGGTGGAACCACGTGGCCTGTAAGATATCAAATCAAAGTATATTCAGTGACCTAAGGGTGAAACAGTGTTTACAAAAAGCAACCACGTTTTGAATACAAAAAACATGGACTGTGCAGCTATAGAATTGTTATGATACACAGATCGTGGCACGCGCATGTCAACTTCTATAGGACATAACTTTTGACATGGGTGCAACCACGTGGCCTGTAAGATATCGAATCAAATTTTATTCAAAGACCTACAATTACGATCATGTTTACTGGTCGCTGCCCAGTTAGAAGTCCAAAAAACATGGACTGTGCAGCTTTAGAATTGTTGTAACATACGAATTGTAACACGTGCATGTTAACTTCCGTCGAGCATAACTTTGACAAGGGTGGAACCGCGTGCCTTGTAAGATATCAAATCGAATCTTATTCAGAGTCCTTCAATTGCGACTGGGTTTACCCGTCGCAGCCCAGTTTCAAGTCTAAAAACATGAAATGTGCAGGTTTAGAATTGTTGTAACATACAGATCATGGCACGTACAAGTTAACTTTCGTAGGGCAAGCTTTAAAATTGTTGTAACATACGGATCGTGGCGCGAGCATGTCAACTTTCGTAGGGCATAAATTTTGACATCAGTGGAAACACATGCCCCGTAAGATATAAAATCATTTCTTATTTAGAGACCTATGGGTGCGATGGGGTTTACCCATCCAACCACTTGTTTGAGTCCAAAAAACATAGACTGTGCAGCTTCACAATTGCTGTGATAGACGGATCATGGCACGCGTATGTTAACTTCCATAGGGAAAAACTTTTGACAAGGGTGGAATCACGTTGCCTGTAAGATATCGAATCGAAGTTTATTAAGAGACCTACAATTACGACAGTGTTTACTTCGCAGCCCAGTTTCAAGTCCAAAAAATATGGACTGTGCAACTTTAGAATCGTTTTAACAAACGGATCGTGGCACGCGCATATTAACTTCCGTAGGACATAACTTTTGACATGGGTGGAACCACGTTCCCTGTAAGATATCAAATCGAAGCTTATTAAGAGATGTACAGTTACAACAAGGTTTACCCATCGTACCAGTTTCAAGTCTGAAAAACATGGATTGTGCAGCTTTAGAATTGTTGTAATATGTGGATCGTGACACGAGCATGTCAACTTTCATAGGGTGTGACTTTTGACAGGGGTAGAACCACGTGCCTTGTAAGATATGAAATCGAAGCTTTTTTAGAGACTTGCGGGTGCGAAGGGGTTTAAACATCACAACACCTATTTGAGTCCAAAAAACTCGGACTGTGCAGCTTTAGAATTGATATGATAGACGTATCGTGGCACGCACATGGGTAGAACCACGTTTCCTGTAAGATATCGAATCGAAGTTTGTTCAGAGACCTACAATTATGACAGTGGTTACTCATAGCACCCCAGTTCGAAGCCCAAAACACATGGTCTGTGCAGCCTTAGAATTGTTGTTACATACGGATCGTGGCATGCATATTAACTTTCGTAGGGCATAGCTTTTGACATGGGTGGAACCACGTGCCTTGTAAGATATCAAATCGAAACTTATTTAGAGAACCTACAGTTACAACAGGGTTTACTCGCCGCGGCCCAGTTTTAAGTAAAAAAAAATATTGACTGTGCAGCTTTAGAATTGTTGTAACATACGGATCGTGGCACGAGCATGTCAACTTTCGTAGGGCATAAGTTTTGATATGGGTGCAACCACGTGCCGCATAAGATATCAAATCGAAGATTATTTAGAGACCTACATGTGCGACATGGTTTACCCATCGCAGCTCTGTTTAAATTCCAAATAACATGAACTGTGCAACTTTAGAATTGTTGTAACATTCGAATCGTGACACGAGCACGTCAACTTTCGTTGGGCATAACTTTTCACATGGGTGGAACCACGTGCCCCGCAAGATATCAAATCGAAGCTTATTTAGAGAACCTATAGTTGCGACAGGGTTTACTCATCGCGGCCCAGTTTTAAGTAAACAATTGACTGCGTAGCTTTAGAATTGTTGTAACATACAGATCGTGGCACGAGCATGTCAACTTTCGTAGGGCATCAGTTTTGATATGGGTGGAACCACGTGCCGCATAAGATATCAAATCGAAGATTATTTAGAGACCTACAGGTGTGACAAGGTTTACCCATCGCAGCTCTGTTTAAATTCCGAAAAATATGGACAGTGTAGCTTTAGAATTGTTGTAACATACGAATTGTCGCACGCATATGTTAACATTCGTCGGGCATAACTTTGGACATGGGTGGAGCCACGTGCTTTATAAGATATCAAATCAAATCTTATTCAGAGATCTATGGGTGCGACAGGTTTTACCCATTCCAGCACCTCTTTATGTCCCAAAAAATAGACAATGCATCTTTTGAATTGCTGTGACAGACAGATCGTGGCACGCGCATGCCAACTTCCGTAGGGCATAACTTTTGACATGGGTCGAACCACGTGGCCTGTAAGATATCAAATTGAAGTTTTTTCAGAGACCTACCGTAGGGAGAGGATTTACCGATCACAACTTAGTTTGAAGTCCAAAAAACATGGACTGTGCAACTTTAGAATTGTTGAAACATCCGTATCGTGGCACGCTCATGTCAACCACCGTAGGGCATAACTTTTGACATGGGTGGAACAACGGGCCCTGTAAGATTACAAATCGAATCTTATTCATAGACCTATGGGTGCATAGGGTTTACCCATCGTAGCACCTCTTTTTTTCCCAAAAAAATAGACTATGAAGATTTAGAATTGCTATGACAGACGGATCGTGGCACACGCATGTCAACTTTCGTAGAGCATAACTTTTTACATTGGTGGAACCACGTGGCCTGTAAGATATCAAATCGAAGTTTTTTCAGAGACCTATAGTTGCCACAGGGTGTAAACAACACAGCCTAGTTTGAACTCTGAAAAACATGGACTGTTCAGCTTTAGAATTGTTGTAACATCCGTATCGTGACACACGCATGTCAACTTCCGTAGGGCATAGCTTTTGACATGGGTGGAACCACATGCCCTGTAAGATATCAATTTGAAGCTTATTCACAAACCTACAGTTGCGTCATGGTTTACCCTTTGCAGCCCAGTTTCAATGTCAAAAAACATAGACTGTGCTGCTTTAAAATTGTTGTAACATACGGATCGTGGCACGAGCATGTCAACTTTCGTAGGGCATAACTTTTTACATGGGTGATACCACGTGCCCCGTAAGACATCAAATCAAAGTTTATTAAGGGACCTAAGGGTGCGACATTGTTTACTCATCAAAGAACCAGTTTGTGTCCAAAAAATGGACTGTACAGCTTTAGAATTACTGTGACAGATGGATCATGGCATGCGTATGTCAACTTTCGTAGGGCAGAACTTTTTACATGGGTGGAACCACATGGCCTGTAAGATATCAAATCGAAGCTTATTAAGAGACCAATAGTTCCGATAGGGTTTACCTGTCGCAACCGAATTTTAAATCGAAAAAACATGAAATGTACAACATTAGAATTGTTGTAAAATACAGATCGTGGCACGCGCATGTTAACTTCTGTAGAGCATAACTTTTGACATGGGTGGAACCACGTGCCCTGTAAGATACCAAATCGAAGATTATTCAAAGACCTACAATTACGACAGGGGTTACCCTTCGCAGCCCACTTTCGAGTCCAACAAACATGGACTGTGTAGCTTTAGAATTGTTGTAACACACGAATCATGGCACGAGCATGTCAACTTTCATAAGGCATAACTTTTGACATAGGTGGAACCACGTGCCCCGTAACATATAAAATTGAAGCTTATTTAGAGACATGCGGGTGCGACGTTGTTTACCCATCCGAGCACCTGTTTGAGTCCAAGAAACATGGACTGTGTAGCTTTAAAATTGCTATGATAGACGGATCGTGGCACGCGCATGTCAAGTTCTGTAGGGATAAATTTTGATGTCCAAAAAAAATGGACTGTGCGGCTTTAGAATTGTTGTAACATACGAATTGTGGTACGCACATGTTAACTTCCGTCGGGCATAACTTAGGACATGGGTGGAGCCTTGTGCTTTGTAAGATATCAAATCGAATCTTATTCGGTGATCTACAGTTGCGACAGTGGTTGCCATTCATAGTCGAGTTTCATGTTCGAAAAACAAGGACTGTTTAGTTTTAGAATTGTTGTAAAATACGGATTGTGGCACGAGCATGTCAACTTTCATAGGGCATAACTTTTGACGTCGGTGGAAACACGTGCCTCGTAAGATACGAAACCAAAGCTTATTTAGAGAGCTACGGGTGCGACGGGGTTTACCCATCCCAACACCTGCTTGAGTGCAAAAAACACAGATTGTGCAGCTTTACAATTGTTATGATAGACGGACCATGGCACGCGCATTTCCACTTTCGTAGGACAAAACTTTTGACATGGGTGGAAGCACGTGACCTGTATGATATCGAATCGAATTTTATTCAGAGACCTACAATTACGATAGTGTTTACTCGTCGCGACCCAGTTTGAAGCCCAAAAAACATGTTGTAACATGCAAGGCACGCGCATGTCAACTTTCAGAGGGCATAACTTATGACATGGGTGGAACCACTTGCCCCGTATGATATCAAATCAAAGCTTATTCAGACACCTACGGGTGCGACATGTTTTGACAAGGGTGGAACAATGTGGCCTGTAAGTTATCAAATTAAAGTTTATTTAGAGACCTAAGGGTTCTATAGGGTTTACCAATATGAGCCATGTTTTGTGTGTAAAAAACACGGACTGTGCAGCTTTAGAATTGTTGTGATAGACTGTTCGTGGCACACGCATGTCAACTTCTGTAGGGCATAACTTTTGACATGGGTGTAACCACGTGGCACGTAAGTTATCAAATCCAAGCTTATACGGAGACCTACGGGTGCGATAGGGTTTGTCAATCATAGCCTAGTTTCAAGTCCAAAAACCATGGACTGTGCGGCTTTAGAATTGTTGTAACATACGGATCATAGAACGAGCATGTCAACTTTCGAAGGACAAAACTTTTAACATAGGTGGAACCACGTGCCCCATAAGATATAAAATCGAAGCTTATTCAGAGACCTATGGGAGCGATGAGGTTTACCCATCCCAGCACCTGTTTGAGCCCAAAAACACAGACTGTGCAGCTTTAGAATTGTTGAGATAGACAGATCGTGGCACGTGCATGTCAACTTCCGTAGGGCTTAACTTTTGACATGGGTGGAATCACATGGCCTGTAAGATATCGTATCGAAGTTAATTCACAGACCTAAAGGTGTAATAGGGTTTACCAAAAGCAACCACGTTTTGAGTCTAAAAAACATGGACTGTGCAGCTTTAGAATTGCTGTGATAGACGTATCGTGGCACACGCATGTCAACTTCCGTAGGGCATAAGTTTTGACATGGGTGAAAGCACGGGGCCTGTAATATATCGAATCAAACATTATTCAGAGATCTACAATTATGTAGTATTTACTTATTGCACCCTAGTTTAATGTCCAAGAAACATCGACTATGTAGCTTTAGAAATTTTGCAACATACGGATCATAGCACGAGGATGTCAACTTTCGTAGGGCATAACTTTTGATATGGGCTGAACCATCTGCCGCGTAAGATATCAAATTGAAGATTATTTAGAGACTACGGGTGTGACAAGGTTTACCCATCGCACTCTGTAGCTTTAGAATTATTGTAACATACAGATCGTAGCACGCGTATGTCAACTTCCATGGGGGGAACCACGTTTCCCGTAGGGCATAACTTTTGACATGGGTGGAACCACGTTTCTCGTAGGATATAATATCGAAGCTTATTCAGAGACCAACGGGTGCGAAAGGGTTTACCCTTCACAGCCCAGTTTCAAGTAAAAAAAATAGCCTATGCAGTTTTAGAATTGCTATGATAGACGCATCGTGGCACGCGCATGTGAACTTCTGTAGGGTATAACTTTTGATATGGGTGGAACCACGTGGCCTGTAAGATCTCGATTCGACGTTTATTCACAGACCTATACCTACGACAGTATTTATCGCTCAGGGCCCAGTTTGAAAGCCAAAAAACATGGACTGTAAAGCTTTAGAATTTTTGTAACATACGGATCATGGGACGTTAATTTTCGTCGGGCATAACTTTTGACATGGGTGGAACTACGTGACCTGTAAGATATCAAATCAAATCTTATTAAGAGACCTACAATTGTGACACAGGTTACCTTCATAGCCCACTTTCAAGTCCAATGAACATGGGCTGTGTAGCTTTAGAATTGTTGTAACATACGGATCCTGGCACAAGCATGTCAACTTTCGTAGGGAAAAACTTTCGACATAGGTGGAACCACGTGCCCCGTAAGATATAAAATAGAAGCTTATTCAGAGACCTACTGGTGCGACGGCGTTTACCCATCCCAGCACCCGTTTGAGTCCAAAAAACATGGGCTGTGCAGCTTTAGAATTATTGTGATAGACGGATCGTGGCGCGCGCAAGTCAACTTCTGTAGTGCATAACATTTGACATGGGTGGAATCACGTGCCCTGTAATATATCGTATCGAAGTTTATTCAGAGACCTACGATAATAACAGTGTTCACTTGTCCCAGCCCAGTTTCAAGTCTAAAAAACATGGACTGTGCAGCTTTATAATCATTGTAACAAACGGATCGTGGTACACGTATGTTAACTTCCGTAGGGCATAACTTTTGACATGGGTTGAATCACTTTCCTTGTAAGATATGAAATCGAAGCTTATTCGAGACCTACAGTTGCAACAGGTTTTACCTATCGTAGCCCAGTTTCAAGTCCAAAAAACATGGACTGTGCAGCTTTAGAATTGTTGTAACATACGAATCGTGGCATGACCATGCCAACTTTCGGACGACATAACTTTTAACATGGGTGGAACCACGTGCCCCGTAAGATACCAAATCAAAGCTTATTAAGAGACCTACAGGTGCAACAGGGTTTACCCATCGTAGCCTAGTTTCAAGTCTAAAAAACATGGATTGTGCAGCTTTAGAATTGTTGTAACATATGGATCGTGGCACGTGAATGTCAACTTTCATAGGGCAT
This sequence comes from Datisca glomerata, assembly GCA_003255025.1. NCBI lineage: Eukaryota > Viridiplantae > Streptophyta > Magnoliopsida > Cucurbitales > Datiscaceae > Datisca > Datisca glomerata. Next base: position 708,481 of record QANY01002360.1, read on the forward strand.
GACGTTTGACAAGGGTGGACGGGGTTTACCCATCGCAACAATTATTTGAGTCCAAAAAATACAGACTGTGCGGCTTTAGAATTGCTGTGATAGACAGATTGTGGCACGCACACATCAACTTCTGTTGGGCATAACTTTTGACATGGGTGAAACCACGTGGCCTGTAAGATATCGAATTGATGTTTATTCAAAGTACTATAATTATGACAGTATTTACTCCTCGCAGCCCAGTTTCAAGTCCAAAAAACTTGGATGTGCAGCTTTAGAATTGTTGTAACATACGGATCGTGGCACGCGCATGTCAACTTCCGTTTTGCATAACTTTTGACATGGGTGGAACCACGAGGCCTGTAAGATATCAAATCAAATTTTTTTTCAGAGTCCTACAGTTGCGACATGGTTTACCCATCAAAGCCTAGTTTAAAGTAAAAAAACATGGACTGTGCATCTTTAGAATTATTGTAACAAACGTATCATGGCACGCGCATGTGAACTTCCATAGGGCATAACTTTTGACATGGGTGGAACCACATGCCCTGTGAGATATCAAATCGAAGCTTATTAAGAGACCTACAGTTGCGTCAGGGTTTACCCTTTTCATCTCAGTTTCAAGCCCGAAAAACAAGAATTGTGCTACTTTAAAATTGATGTAACATACAGATCATAGCACTGTAGGGCATAGCGTTAGACATGGGTGGAACCAGGTGCCCCGTATGACATCAAATCGAAGCTTATTCAGAGACCTACGAGTGTGACAAGGTTTACCCATCACAGCACCTATATGTGTCCAAAAAAATGGACTATGCAGTTTTAGAATTGCTATGAAAGATGGATCGTGGCGCGCGCATATGAACTTTCGGAGGGAATAACTTTGGACATGGGTGGAACCACGTGGCCAGTAAGATATAAAATCGAAGTTTATTCAGAGACCTTAGGGTGCGATACGGTTTACCAAAATCAACCACGTTTTGAGTACAAAAAAACACGGACTATGCAGCTTTAAAATTTTTATGATACACGGATCATAGCACGCGCCTGTCATCTTCCGTAGGGCATAACTTTTGTCATGGGTGGAACCACGTGGCCAGTAAGATATCGAATTGAAGTTTATTCAGAGACCTACAATTACGTCAGTGTTTACCTGTCACAACCCAGTTTCAAGTCCAAAAAACATGGACCGTGGAGCTTCAGAATTGTTGTAAAATACTGATCGAGGAACACACATGTTAACTTACGTAGGGTATATCTTTTGACATGGGCGGCACCATGTGCCCTGTGAGATATCCAATAGAAGCTTATTTAGAGACCTACGGTTGCGACTGGGTTTACCCATCGCCGCCCAGTTTCAAGTCCAAAAAACATGAAATGTGAAGCTTTAGAATTGTTGTAACATACAGATCATGGCACGAGCATGTCAACTTTCGTAGGGAAAACTTTTGAAATGGGTGAAACCACGTGCCACGTAAAATATTAAATCAAAGCTTATTCAAGGACCTACATGTGCGACAGGGTTTACGCGTCACAGATCCATTTCAATTTGAAAAAACATGAACTGTGCAACTTTAGAATTGTTGTAACATTCGGATCGTGACACAAGCATGTCAACTTTGGTTTGGCATAACTTTTCACAAGGGTGGAACCACGTGCCTCGCAAGATATATAATCGAAGCTTATTAAGAGACCTACAGTTACCACTAGGTTTACACATAGCATCCTAGTTTCGAGTCCAAAAAATATGGACTGTGCAGCTTTAGAATTATTTTAAGATATGGATCGTGGCACGCGCATGTTAACTTCTGTAGGGAATAACGTTTGACATGGGTGGAACCATGTGCCCTGTAAGATATCCAATCGAAGCTTAGTCAGAGACCTATAGTTGTGACTTTTTTTACACGTCATAGCCTAGTTTGAAGTCCAAAAAACATGAAATTTGTAACTTTAGAATTGTTGTAACATACGGATTGTGGACGAGCATGTCAACTTTCGTAGGGCATAACTTTTGACATGGGTGAAACCACATGCCTCGTAAGATAGCAAATCAAAGCTTATTCATAGTCCTACATGTGCGACAGGGTTTACACATCGCCGCTCCATTTCAAGTCCAAAAAATATGGACTGTGCAGTTTTAGAATTGTTGTAACATACAGATCGTGGCACGCACATGTTCGTAGGGCATAACTTTTGACATGGGTGGAACCACGTGGCCAGTAAGATATGGAATCAATGTTTATTCAGAGACCTACAGTTACTACAGGGTTTACACATCACTGCCCACTTTCAAGTCAAAGTTTATTTAGAGACCTACAGATCGTGGCACGAGGTTGTCATTTTTAGAAGGGCATAAGTTTTGCTACGGGTAGAACCACGTGCCCCGTAAGATATCAAATTGAAGCTCATTTAAAGACCTACAGATGTGACAGGGTTTACCTGTGACAGCCTAGTTTCAAGTCCAAGAAACATGTATTGTGCAGTTTGGAATTGCTGTAACATACGGATTGTGGCACGAGCATGTCAACTTTCGTAGGGCATGCCTTTTGATAGAGGTGGAACCACGTTCCCCGTAAGATATAAAATCAAAGCTTTTTCAGAGACCTGTGGGTGCGATGGGGTTTACCCATCACAACACCTCTTTGAGTCCAAAAAAACGGAATGTGCAGCTTTAGAATTACTGTGATAGACGGATCGTGGCACGCGCATATCAACTTCTGTTGGGCATAACTTTTGACATGGGTGGAACCACGTGGCCTGTAAGATATCAAATTGAAGTTTATTCAGAGACCTACAATTTACAAAAGTGTTTCCTAAAAGCATGAAATGTGCAGCTTTAGAATTGTTGTAACATACGGATCGTGGCACGCGCTTGTTAACTTCCGTAGGGCATAACTTTTGACATGGGTGGAACCGCGTACCCTGTAAGATATCAAATCGAAGCTTATTCAGAGGCCTACGGTTGTAATAGTGTTTAATCATCACAGACTAGTTTCAAGTCGAAAAAATATGGACTGTGCAGTTTCATAAATTATTGTAACATACGGATCGTGGCAGGAGCATGTCAACTTTTAAAGGGCATAATTTTTTACATGGGTAGAACCACGTGCCCCGTAAGATATTAAATCAAAGCTTATTCAGGAACCTACGGGTGCGATAGGCTTTACCCAATGCAGCACCTCTTTAAGTCCAAACAAATAGACTGTGCGTCTTTAGAATTACTGTAACCGACGGATCGTGGCACGCGCATGTCAACTTCCGTATGGTATAACTTCTCACGTGGGTGGAACCACATGGCCTGTAAGATATCAAATCAAAGTTTTTTCCAGTGACCTACAGGTGCGACAGAGTTTACCCGTCAAAGTCTAGTTTGAAGTCCAAAAAAATGGACTGTGCGAGTTTAGAATTGTTGTAACATACGTATCGTGGCACGCACATGTCAACTTTTGTAGGACATAACTTTTTCAATGGGTGTAACCACATTCCTTGTAAGATATCAAATCGAAGCTTATTCGGAGACCTACAGTTGTGTCGGGGTTTACCCTTTACAGCCCAGTTTCAAGAAAACACGGACTGTGCTGCTTTAAAATTGTTTTAACATACGAATCGTGGCACGTGCCCCGTAAGACATCAAATCGAAGCTTATTCAGAGACCTACGGGTGCGAAAGGGTTTACCCCTCACAGCACCTATTTGTGTCCAAAAAAATTGACTGTGCTATTTTAGAACTGCTGTGACAGATGGACCGTGGCACGCGCATATCCACTTCCGTTGGGCGTAACTTTTGATATGGGTGAAACCACGTGGCCTGTAAGATATTAAATCAAAGTTTATTCAGAGAGCTAAGGGTGCAACAGGGTTTACCAAAGTCAATCATATTTTGAGTACAAAAAACAAAGACTGCGTAGATTTAGAATTGTTGTGATACACTGATCGTGGCAAGCGCATGTCAACTTCCGTAGGACATAACTTTTGACATGGGTGGAACCACGTGGCCTGTAAGATATAGAATCAAAGTTTATTCAGAGATCTACAGTTACAACAGTGTTTATCCGTAGCTGCCTAGTTTCATGTCTGAAAAACATGGACTGTGCAGCTTTAGAATTGTTGTAACACATGGATCGTGGCATGAGCATTTCAACATTTGTAGGGCATAACTTTTAACATGGGTGGAACCACGTGCCCCGTAAGATATCAAATCAAAGATTATTCAATGACCTACGGGTGCAACAGGGTTTACCCATCGCAGCCTAGTTTCAAGTCTAAAACCATGTACTGTGCATCTTTAGAATTGTTGTAACATACAGATCGTGGCACGAGCAAGTCAACTTTCGTAGGAAATAACTTTTGACACGAGTTGAACCACGTGCCTCGTAAAACATCAAATCAAAATTATTCAGAGATCTACGGGTGCGACAGGATTTACACATCGCAACACTTGTTTGAGTTAAAGAAATTGACTGTGTAGCTTTCGAATTGTTGTGACAGATGGATCGTGGCACACGCATGTCAACTTTCGTAGAGCATAACTTTTGACATGGATGGAACCACGTGGCCTGTAAGATGTCAAATCAAAGTTTATTTAGAGGCCTAAAGCTGCAACAAGGTTGACCAAAAGGATCCACGTTCTGAGTACAAAAAACACGGACTCTAAAGCTTTAGAATTGCTGTAATTGACGGATCATGGCGCGCGCATGTCAACTTCCGTAGGGTGTATCTTTTGACACGAATGGAAACACGTGGCCTGTAAGATCTCGAATAAAAGTTTATTCATAGACCTAGAGTTAAGACAGTGTTTACCCATCACAGCCCAATTTGATGTCCAAAAAACATGGACTGTGCAGCTTTAGAATTGTTGTAACATACGGATCGTGACACGCGCATGTTGACTTCCGTAGGACATAACTTTTGAGATGGGTAGAACCACGTGCCCCGTAAGATATTAAATCGAAGCTTATTAAGAGACCTACAGTTGCGACATGGTTTTCCTATCACAACCAAGTTTCAAGTCCTAAAAGCATGAAATGTGCAGCTTTAGAATTGTTGTAACATACAAATTGTGGCACGCGCATGTTAACTTTCGTAGGGCATAACTTTTGACATGGGTGGAACCACATGCCCTGTAAAATATCAAATCGAAGCTTATTTAGAGCTGAGTTTCAAGTCCAAAACTCATGGACTGTGTAGATTTAGAATTGTTGTAACATACGGATCGTGGCACAAGCATGTCAGAATTCGTAGGGCATAACTTTTGACATCGGTGGAAACAAGTCCTCCGTAAGATATAAAATCGAAGTTTATTCAAAGGCCTAAGGGTGCAACTGGGTTTACCAAAAGCAGCCACGTTTTGAGTACAAAAAACACAACTGCACAGATTTAGAATTGCTGTGACAGACGGATCGTGGCTCGCGCATGTCAACTTCTGTGGGGCATAACTTTTGTTATTGGTGGAACCACGTGGTCTGTAAGCTATCGAATCAAAATTTATTTAGAGACTATAGTTACGACAGTGCCTAGCCATCACAGCCGAGTTTTAAGTCCAAAAAACATGTACCGCGCAGTTGTTAAATTATTATAACATACAGATCATGACACTCACGTGTTAAGTTCCATAGGGAATAACTTTTGACATGGGTGCAACCACGTTCCCTGTAAGATATCAAATCGAAAATTATTTAGAGCCCTACAGTTTCGACAGGGGTTACCCTTCACTGTCCAGTTTTAAGGCCAAAGAACATGGACTGTGTAGCTACCGAATTGTTGTAACATACAAATGGTGGCGCGAGCATGTCAAATTTCGTAGGGCATAACTTTTAACATAGGTGGAACCAAGTGCCTCGTAAGATATAAAATGAAAACTTATTCAAAGACCTACAAGGTTTATATGTCATAAGCAAGTTTCAAGTCCAAAAACATGAAATGTACAACTTTAGATTTGTTGTAACATACAGATCATCACACGCGCATGTTAACTTCCATAGGGCTTAACTTTTTTGACATGGGTGGGACCACGTGCCCTGTAAAATATCAAATCGAAGCTTATTTAGAGCCCTAAAGTTACCATAGGGGTTATCTTTTGCATCCCACTTTCAAGTCCAATGAACATAGACTGTGTAGCTTCAGAATTGTTGAAACATACAGATCGTGGCACGAGCATGTCAACGTTCGTAGGGCATAACTTTTGACATGGGTGGAACCACGTGGCCTATAAGATATCAAAATGAAGTTAATTCAGAGACCTAAGGGTGCAACAGGGTTTACAAAAAACAGCCACGTTGTGAGTCCAAAAAACACGGACTGTGCAGCTTTAGAATTGCTATGATAGACGGATCGTGGCACGCGCATGTCAACTTCCGTAAGGCATAACTTTTGACATGGGTAGAACCACATGGCCTGTAAGATATCGAATCAAAGTTTATTCATAGACCTAAAGTTACGACAATGTTTACCAATCGCAGCCTAGTTTCAAGTATAAAAAACATGGACTATGTGGCTTTAGAAATTTTTTAACATACGGATCGTGGCACGCGCTTGTCAACTTTCTTAGGGCATAACTTTTGACATGGGTGGAACCACGTGGCTAGTAGGATATCGAATCGAAGATTATTTAGAGACAAACATTTGGGACAGGGTTTACCCTTCGCAGCCCTGTGTCAAGTACAATAAAATGGACTTTGTAGCTTGAGAATTGCTGTGACAGACGGATTTTCGCACGCACATGTTAACTTCCATAGGGCATAACTTTTGGCATGCGTGGAACCACGTGACCTGTAAGATATCAAATTGAAGTTAATTAAGAGACCAATGGGTGCAATAGGGTTTTACAAAAGTAGCCACGTTTTGAGTCCAAAAAACATGGACTGTGTAGCTTTATAATTGTTGTAACATACGGATCGCGGCAAGCGAATGTTAACTTTCATAGGGCATAACTTTTTACATGGGTGGAACCACGTTCCCTGTAAGATGTCAAATCGAAGCATATTCAGAGACCTACAGTTACAACAGGTTTTATCTATCGCAGTCCCGTTTCAAGTCACAAAAACATGGACTCTGCAACTTTAGAATTCTTGTAACATACAGATTGTGGCACGAGCATGTCAACTTTTGACAGGGCAGAACCACGTGCCCCATAAGATATCAAAGATAGCTTATTCAGGAACCCATGGGTATGACAGGGTTTACCCATCACAACCAAGTATCAAGTCTAAAAAACATGGACTGTCCAGCCTTAGATTTATTGTAACATATGGATCGTGGCATGAGCATGTCAATTTTTGTAGGGCATAACCTTTTACATGGGTGGAATCACGTGGCCTGTAAGATATCAAATCAAAGTTTATTCGGAGGCCTTAGGGTGCAACATGGCTACCAAAAGCAGCCACTTTTGGAGGAAAAAAACACGGACTATGCAGCTTTAGAAATGCTGTGATAAACAGATCGTGACACGCGCATGTCAACTTCCGTGGGGCATAACTTTTGACATGGGTTGAACCATGTGTTCTGTAAGATATAGAATCAAAGTTTATTCAGAGAACTATAGTTATGATAGTGTTTACCCATTACAACCCAGTTTCAAGTCCTAAAAATATGGACTGTGCAACTTTAGAATTATTGTAACATACGGATCACGGCACAAACATGTTAACTTCCGTAGGGCATGACTTTTGGCAAGACCTATCCATGGCAGCCTAGTTTCAAGTCCAAAAAACATGAACTGTGCAACTTTAGAATTGTTGTAACATACGGATTGTGGCACACGCATGTTAACTTCCGTAGGGCATAACTTTTGACATGGATGGAACTATGTGCCAAATAGGGTTTACCCATCACACCACCTGTTTAAGTAAAAAAATTGGACTGTGCAGTTTTAGAATTGCTGTTACGGACGAACCTTGGCACGCACATGTCAACTTCCGTGGGGCATATCTTTTTTATATGGGTGGAACCACGTGACCTGTAAGCGATCGAATCAAAGTTAATTTAGAGACCTAAAGTTACGATAGTGCTTACCCATCACAGCCCAATTTCAAGTCTAAAAAACATGTACCGCGCAGCGTTCGAATTGTTGTAACATACAGATCATGGCAAGCGCATGTGCAACCACGTACCCTGTAAGATATCAATCGAAGCTTATTCAGAGACCTACAGTTGCGACTGGGTTTACCCATCGCCGGCAAGTTTCAAGTCCAAAAAACATGAAATGTGCAGCTTCAGAATTGTTGTAACATTCAGATCGTGGCACGAGCATGTCAACTTTCGTCGGGCAAAACTTTTGACATGGGTGGAACCACATTCCCCGCAAGATATCAAATCGAATCTTATTCAGAGTCCTATGGGTTCAACAGTGTTTACCCATTGCAGCACCTGTTTGAGTCCAAAAAATGGACTGTTCAGCTTTAGAATTGCTGTGACAGACGGATCGTGGCACACGTATGTCAACTTCCATAGGGAATAAATTTTGATATAGGTGGAACCACGTGGCCTGTAACATATCAAATCAAAATTTATTCAGAGGCCTGAGGGTGCAACACGGTTTACCAAAAGCATCCACGATTTGAGTACAAAAAACACGGACTGTAAAGATTTAGAATTGCTGTGATAGATGGATCGTGGCACGCGCATGTCACCTTTCGTAAGGTATTATTTTTGACATCGGTGGAACCATGTGACCTGTAAGATATCGAATCAAAGTTTATTCAGAGACCTACAATTATGGTAGTATTTACCAATCTTAGCCTAGTTTCAAGTGCAAAAAACATGGACTATGTAGCTTTAGAAATTTTGTAACGTACGGATCGTTGCACGCGCATGTAACCTTTCATATGACATAACTTTTGACAGGGGTGGAACCACGTAGCCCTTAGGATATCGAAAACAAGCTTATTCAGAGACCAACATTTGCAAAAGCGTTTACCCTTTGTAGCCTAGTTTCAAGTCCTAAAAAATTGACTGTGCAGCTTGACAATTGCTGTAACAGACGGATTGATGCACGCGTATATTAACTTCCGTAGGGCATTACTTTTGACATGGCCACGTGACCTGTAAGATATCAAATCGAAGTTTATTCATAGACCTAAGGGTGCGATAGTGTTTACCCAAAGGAGCCACGTTTTAAGTACAAAAAACATGGACTATGCTGCTTTAGAATTACTGTGATTGATGGATCGTGGCACGCGCATGTCAACTTCCGTAGGGCATAACTTTTGACATGGGCGGAATCACGTGGCCTCTAAGATATCAAATTAAACACTGTTACAACAGTGTTTATCCATCACAGCCTAGTTTGAAGTAAAAAAAACATGGACTGTGTAGCTTTATAATTATTGTAACATACGATCGTGGCACGCGCACGATAACATCCGTCAAGCATAACTTTTGACATGGGTGGAACCACGTGCCCTGTAAGATATCAAATAGAAAATTATTTAGAGCCCTATAGTTTCGATGGGGGTTACCCTTCACTATCCAGTTTTAAGTCCAAAGAACATGGACTGCGTAGCTACCGAATTGTTATAACAAACAAATCGTGGCGCGAGCATGTCAACTTCGGTACGGCATAACTTTTAACATAGGTGGAACCAAGTGCCCCGAAGCTTATTCAAAGACCAACAGGGTTTACATGTCACAACCAAGTTTCAAGTCCAAAAACATGAAATGTGCAGCTTTAGGGTTTTTGTAACATACAGATCATCTCACGCGCATGTTAACTTCCACAGGGCATAACTTTTTTGACATGGGTGGGAGCACGTGTCCTGTAAAATCTCAAGTAGAAGCTTATTTAGAGCCCTACAGTTACCATAGGGGTTATCTTTTGCATCCCACATTCAAGTCCAATGAACATAGACTGTGTAGCTTCAAAATTGTTGAAACATACAGATCGTGGAACGAGCATGTCAACGTTCGTAGGGCATAACTTTTGACATAGGTGGAACCACGTGCCCTATAAGATATAAAATCGAAGCTTATTAAGAGATCTACGGGTGTGATAGGGTTTACCCATCCTAGCACATGTTTGAGTTCCAAAACCACGGACTGTGTAGCTTTCAAATTGCTATGCTAGACGGATCGAGGCACACGCATGTCAAATTCTGTAAAGCATAACTTTTGACATGGGTGGAATCACGTGGCTTGTAAGATATCGAATCAAAGTTTATTCAGAGACCTACAATTATGATAGTGCTCACTTGTTGCAGCCTTGTTTCAAGTAAAAAAAAACATGGACTATACAGTTTTAGAATCATTGTAACAAACGGATCGTGACACGCGCATATTAACTTCTGTACGGCATAAATTTTGACATGGGTGGAACCACATTCTTTGTAAGATATAAGATTGAATTTTATTTAGAGACCTACGATTGCAACAGGGTTTACCCTTCGTAGCCCAGTTTCAAGTCCAAAAAACATAGACTATGAAGCTTTAGAATTGTTGTAACATACGGATCGTGGCACGAGCATGCCAACTTTTGGAGGGCATAACTTTTGACATGGCTGCAAGCACGTGCCTCGTAAGATATCAAATCAAAGCTTATTCAGAGACCTATGAGTGTGACAGGGTTTACCCATCGCAGCCCATTTTCAAGTCCAAAAAACATGGATTGTGCAACTTTAGAATTGTTGGACATATGGATCGTGGCACGGGCATTTCAACTTTTGTAGGGAATAACTTTTGAGATGGGTGGAACCACGTGGCCTACAAGATATTAAATCAAAGTTTGTTTAGAGACGTACGGGTGCGACGGGGGTTACCCATGCTAGCACCTGTTTGATTCCAAAAAATACAGACTGTGCAGCTTTAGAATTGCTATGATTGACGGATCGTGGCACGCACATGTCAACTTCCGTAGGGCATAACTTTTGACATGGATGGAATCACGTGGCTTCTAAGATATCAAATAAAAGTTTATTCAGAGAAATACGATTGCGACAGTGTTCACTAGTCATAGCCAAGTTTCAAGTCTAAAAAACAAGGATTGTGCAGCTTTAGAATCGTTGTAACAAAGGGATCATGGCACGCGCATGTTAAGTTGCGTAGGGCATAACTTTTCACAAGGGTGGAACCACATTCCCTGTAAGATATCAAATCAAAGCTTATTAAAAGACCTACAGTTGCAACCGGGTTTACCCTTTGCAGCCAAGTTTGAAGTCCAAAAAACATCGACTGTGTAGCTTTAGAATTGTTGTAACATATGGATCGTGGCACGAGCATGTCAATTTTGGGAGGGCATAACTTTTGACATGGGCGGAACCACGTGCCCCGTAAAATATTAAATCAAAGTTTATTCAGAGACCTACGAATGCGACAAGGTTTGCCCATAGCATAATTTCAAGTAAAAAAAACATGGATTGTGCATCTTTAGAATTGTTGTAAGATACGGATCGTGGCACGAGCATGTCAACTTTCGCAGGACATAACTTTTTACAGGGGTGGAACCACGTGCCCGTAAGATATAAAAGAAAAAAAATTTCAGAGTCCTGCGGATGCGGCGCGATTAACTAATCGCAGCACCCATTTGAGTCTAAAAACACGGACTGTGCAGCTTTAGATTTGCTGTGATAGACGAATCGTGGCACATGCATGTTAACTTCTGTAGGGCATAACTTTTGACATGGGTGGAACCACATGACCGGTAAGATATCGAATCGAAGATTATTTAGAGACCTACAATTATGACAATGTTTACTCCTCGCAGCCTAGTTTCAAGTCCAAAAAATATGGACTGTGCATCTTTAGAATTGTTGTAACATACGTATCTCGGCACGCGCATGTCAACTTCCGTTGGGCATAACGTTTGACATGGGTGGAGCCACATCCCACTAAGATATCAAATCAAAGCTTATTCAGAGACCTACGGTCGCGTCACGGTTTATCCTTTGCAGCCCAGTTTGAAGTCCAAAAAACATGGACTGTACGACTTTAGAATTGTTGTAACATACGTATCATGGCACGAGCATGTCAACTTTTACCTGGCAGAACTTTTGTCATGGTTGGAATCACGTGCCTCGTAAGACATCAAATCGAAGTTTATTTAGAGACCAACGGTTGCGACACGGTTTACCCGTCACAACCCAGTTTCAAGTCCAAAAAATGAAATGTGCAGCTTTAGAATGTTGTAACATACAGATCATGACACTCGCATGTTAACTTCCGTAGGGTAAAACTTTTGACATGGGAGGAACCTCGTGCACTGTAAGATATCAAATCGAAACTTATTAAGAACCCTACATTTGTGACAGGGGTTACCCTTCACATCCCACTTTTGAGTCCAATGAACATGGACTATGTAGCTACAGAATTGTTGTAACTTACGGAACGTGGCACGAGCATATCAACTTTCGTAAGGTATAACTTTTGACAGAGGTGGAAACATGTGCCTCATAAGATATAAAATCTAAGCTTATTTAGAGACCTATGGGTGCGATGGGGTTTACCCATCCCAGCACCTATTTGAGTCCAAAAAACACGGACTGTGTAGCTTTAGAATTACTGTGATAGACGGATCGTGGCACGCGCATGTCAACTTCTGTAGAGCATAACTTTTGACATGGCGTGAATCACGTGGCCTGTAAGATATCGACTTGAAGTTTATTTAGAGACCTACAATTATGATAGCGCTCACTTGTGGATGCCTAGTTTTATGTCTAAAAAACATGGATTGTGTAGCTTTAGAATCGTTGTAACAAATGGATCGTGGCACGCGCATGTTAACTTCCGTAGAGCATACGATTGACATGGGTGGGACCACGTGCCCTGTAAGATATCAAATCAAAGCTTATTTAGAGATCTACAGGTACGACAGGGTTTACCCATCACCGCCTAGTTTCAATTCCAAAAACCATGGATTGTGTAGCTTTAGAATTTTTGTAACAAATGGGTCGTGGCACGAGCATGTCAACTTTCGTAAGGCATAACTTTTGACATGGGTGAAACCCAGTGGATTGTAGGATATTAAATCAAATTTTATTCAGAGACCAAAGGGTTCTACAGGGTTTACAAAAAGGAGCCACATTTTGGGTAATAAAAGCGGGACTGTGCAGCTTTAGAAATGTTGTTATAGACTGAACGTGGCAAGCACATTTCAACTTCCATAGGGCATAACTTTTGACATCGGCGGAATCACGTGGCCTGTAAGATATCGAATTAAACACTGTTACGATAGTGTTTACCCGTCACAACCCAGTTTGAAGTCCAAAAAACATGGACTGTGCAGCTTTGGAATTGTTGTAACATACGATCGTGGCACGAGCACGTTAACATCCGTCAATGATAACTTTTGACATGGGTGGAACCACGTACCCTATAAGATCTCAAATCGAAGCTTATTCAGAGCCCTACACTTACGACTGGGGTTACCCTTCATTGTCCAGTTTCAAGTCCAAAGAACATAGACTATGCAGCTACTAAATTGTTATAACATACAGATCGTGGCACGAGCATGTCAACTTTCATAGGTCATAACTTTGGATATAGGTGGAACCACGCGCCCTGTAAGATATAAAATCGAAGCATATTGAGAACCCTACAGGTGCGAAGGGGTTTACCTGTCTGAGCACTTGTTTGAGTCAAAAAAATATTGACTCTGCAGCTTTAGAATTGTTGTGATAGACGAATCGTGGCACAACTTTTGACATGGGTAGAATCATGTGGCCTATACGATATCGAATCAAAGTTTATTTAGAGTCCTACAATTACAACTGTGTTTACTCATCGCAGCCCAATTTGAAGTCCAAAAAACATGGACTTTGCAGCTTTAGAATTGTTGTAACATTCAAATCGTGGCACGGTCATGTTAACTTCCGTAGAGAGTAACTTTTTAGATGGGTGGAACCACGTGCCCTGTAAGATATCAAATCGAAATGTATTGGGAGACCTACAGTTGTGTCGGGCTTTACCCATTGCTGCCCAGTTTCAAGTCCAAAAAACATGGACGGTGCTGCATTAAAATTGTTGAAACATACGGATCGTGGCACGAGCATGTCAACATTCGTAGGGCAAAACTTTTGACATGTGTGAAACCACGTGCCCCGTAAGACATCAAATCGAAGCTTATTCGGAGACCTACAGGTGTGACAGGGTTTACCCATCGCAGCACCTATTTGTGTACAAAAAAATGGACTGAGCAGCTTTACAGTTTCTATGACAGATGGATCATGCCACGCGCATGTCAAGTTTTGACATGGGTGGAACCACGTGGCCTGTAAGATATCAAATCAAAGTATATTCAGTGACCTAAGGGTGAAACAGGGTTTACAAAAAGCAACCACATTTTGAATACAAAAAACATGGACTGTGCAGCTATAGTATTGTTATGATACATAGATCGTGGCACGCTCATGTCAAGTTCCGTAGGGCATAACTTTTGACATGGGTGAAACCAAGTGGCCTGTAAGATATCGAATCAAATTTTATTCAGAGACCTACAATTACGATCGTGTTTACTGGTCGCTGCCCAGTTTGAAGTCCAAAAAACATGGACTATGCAGCTTTAGAATTGTTGTAACATACGAATTGTAACACGGGCATGTTAACTTCCGTCGGGCATAACTTTTAACAAGGGTGGAACCAGGTGCCTTGTAAGATATCAAATCGAATCTTATTCAGAGTCCTTTAGTTGCGACTGGGTTTACCCGTTGCAGCCCAGTTTCAAGTCTAAAAACATGAAATGCGCAGCTTTAGAATTGTTGTAACGTAGAGATCATGGCACACGCAAGTTAACTTTTGTAGGGCTAGCTTTAGAATTGTTGTAACATACGGATCGTGGCATGAGCATGTCAACTTTTGTAGAGCATAACTTTTAACATCAGTGGAAACACATGGCCCGTAAGATATAAAATCATTTCTTATTTAGAGTCCAAAAAACACAGACTGTGTAGCTTCACAATTGCTGTGATAAACGGTCGTGGCACGTGCATGTTAACTTCCATAAGGAGAAACTTTTGACATGGGTGGAATCACGTTGCCTGTAAGATATCGAATCAAAGTTTATTAAGAGACCTACAATTACGACTGTGTTTACTTAGCGCAGCCCAGTTTCAAGTCCAAAAAATATGGACTGTGCAGCTTTAGAATTGTTGTAACATGCGGATCGTGGCACGCGCATATTAACTTTTGTAGGGCATAACTTTTGACATGGGTGGAACCACGTGCCCTGTAAGATATCAAATCGAAGTTTTTTCAGAGACCTACCATAAGGAGAGGGTTTACCCATCACAGCCTAGTTTGAAGTCCAAAAAACATGGATTGTGCAACTTTAGAATTGTTGAAACATCCGTATCGTGGCACGCGCATGTCAACCTCCGTAGGGCATAACTTTTGACCCCCATGGGCCCTGTAAGATATCAAATTGAAGCTTATTCAGAGACCAACAGTTGCAATAGTGTTTACCCATCGTAGCCCAGTTTCAAGTCCAAAATAGATGGACTGTGCAGCTTTAGAATTGTTGTAACATACCGATCGTGGCACGAGCATGTCAACTTTCGTAACCCATAAGTTTTGATATGGGTGGAATCACGTGCCGCATAAGATATAAAATCAAAGATTATTTAGAGACCTACAGGTGCGACAAGGTTTAACCATCACAGCCCAGTTTAAATTCCAAAAAATAAGGATGGTGTAGCTTTAGAATTGTTGTAACATACGAATTGTGGCACGTATATGTTAACATCCGTCGGGCATAACTTTGGACATGGGTGGAGCCACATGCTTTATAAGATATCAAATCGAATCTTATTCGGAGATCTACGGGTGCGACGGGGTTTACCCATCCAAACACCTGTTTGAGTCCAAAAAACACAGATTGCATCACTTTACAATTGTTGTGATAAACGGACCGTGGCATGCGCATTTCGACTTCCGTAGGACAAAACTTTTGACATGGGTGGAAGCACGTGACCTATATGATATCGAATCAAATTTTATTCAGAGACCTACAATTACGATAGTGTTTACTCGTCGCGACCCAGTTTGAAGCCCAAAAAACATGGATTGTGCATATTTAGAATTGTTGTAACATACGGATCGTGGCACGAGCATGTCAACTTTCAGAGTGCATAACTTTTGACATGGGTGGAGCCACGTGCCCCGTATGATATCAAATCAAAGCTTATTCAGAGACCTACAGGTGCGACATGTTTTGACAAGGGTGGAACAACATGGCCTATAAGATATAAAATTGAAGTTTATTCAGAGGCCTAAGGGTTCTGCAGGGTTTACCAATAGGAGCCATGTTTTGTGTGTAAAAAACACGGACTGTGCAGCTTTTGAATTGTTGTGATAGACTGTTCGTGGACACGCATGACAACTTCTGTAGGGAATAACTTTTTGACATGGGTGGAATCACGTGGCCTATAATATATCATATCGAAGTTTATTCAGAGACCTACAATAACGACAGTGTTCACTTGTCGCAACCCAGTTTCAAGTCTAAAAAACATGGACTGTGTAGCTTTAGAATCATTGTAACAAACGGATCGTGGTACGCGGATGTTAACTTCCGTAGGGCATAACTTTTGACATGGGTGGAACCACGTTCCTTGTAAGATATGAAATCGAAGCTTATTTAGAGACCTACAGTTGCAACAGGGTTTACCCATCGCAACCCAGTTTCAAGTCCAAAAAACATGGACTGTGCAGCTTTAGAATTGTTGTAACATACGAATCATGGCATGACCATGCCAACTTTCGGACGGCATAACTTTTAACATGGGTGGAACCACATGCCCAGTAAGATAACAAATCAAAGCTTATTAAGAGACTTACGAGTGCAACAAGGTTTACCCATCGCAGCTTAGTTTCAAGTCCAAAAAATGTGGATTGTGCAGCTTTAGAATTGTTGTAACATATGGATCGTGGCACGTGCGTGTCAAATTTCATAGGGTATGACGTTTGACAAGGGTGGACGGGGTTTACCCATCACAACAGTTTTTTGAGTCCAAAAAACACGGACTGTGCAGCTTTAGAATTGCTGTGATAGACGGATTGTGACATGCACACATCAACTTCTGTTGGGCATAACTTTTGACATGGGTGGAACCACGTGGCCTGTAAGATATCGAATTGATGTTTATTCAGAGTCCTATAATTATGACAGTATTTACTCCTCGCAGCCCAGTTTCAAGCCTGAAAAACAAGAACTGTGCTGCTTTAAAATTGATGTAACATACAGATCGTAGCACTGTAGGGCATGACGTTTGACATGGGTGGAACCAGGTGCCCCGTATGACATCGAATTGAAGCTTATTCAGAGACCTACGGGTGTGACAGGGTTACATCGCAGCACCTATATGTGTCCAAAAAAATGGACTGTGCAGTTTTAGAATTTCTATGAAAGATGGATCGTGGCGCGGGCATGTCAACTTTCGTAGGGCATAACTTTTGACATGGGTGGAACCACGTGGCCAGTAAGATGTCAAATCGAAGTTTATTCAGAGACCTTAGGGTGCAACAGGGTTTACCAAAATCAACCACGTTTTGAGTACAAAAAACACGGACTGTGCAACTTTAGAATTTTTGTGATACACGGATCTTAGCACGTGCTTGTCATCTTCCGTAGGGCATAACTTTTGACATGGGTGGAACCACGTGGCCTATAAGATATCGAATTAAAGTTTATTCAGAGACCTACAATTATGATAGTATTTACCAGTCACAACCCAGTTTCAAGTCCAAAAAACATGGACCGTGGAGCTTTAGAATTATTGTAAAATATTGATCGAGGCACACACATGTAAACTTACGTAGGGCATATCTTTTGACATGGGTGGCACCATGTGCCTTGTGAGATATCTAATAGAAGCTTATTCAGAGACCTACAGTTGCGACTGGGTTTACCCATCGCCGCCCAGTTTCAAGTCCAACAAACATGAAATGTGAAGCTTTAAAATTGTTGTAACATACGGATCGTGGCACGAGCATGTCAAGTTTCGTAGGGCACAACTTTTGAAATGGGTGAAACCACGTTCCCCGTAAAATATCAAATCGAAGCTTATTCAGAGACCTACGGGTGCGAAAGGGTTTACCCCTCACAGCACCTATTTGTGTCCAAAAAAATTGACTGTGCTGTTTTAGAACTGCTGTGACAGATGGACCGGGTATACGAGTGTGACAGGGTTTACGCGTCACAGCTCTGTTTCAATTCCAAAAAACATGAACTGTGCAACTTTAGAATTGTTGTGACATTCGGATCGTGACACGAGCATGTCAACTTTCGTTGGGCATAACTTTTCACAAGGGTGGAACCACGTGCCCCACATGATATATAATCGAAGCTTATTAAGAGACCTACAGTTACCACTAAGTTTACATATCGCATCCTAGTTTCGAGTCCAAAAAATATGGACTGTGCAGCTTTAAAATTATTGTAACATACAGATCGTGGCACGCGCATGTTAACTTCTGTAGGGCTTAACGTTTGACATGGGTGGAACCACGTGCCCTGTAAGATATCCAATCAAAGCTTAGTCAGAGACCTATAGTTACGACTGAGTTTACACGTCGTAGCCCAGTTTGGAGTCCAAAAAACATGAAATTTGTAGCTTTAGAATTGTTGTAACATACGGATTGTGGACGAGCATGTCAACTTTGGTAGGGCATAATTTTTGACATGGGTGAAACCACGTGCCTCGTAAGATATCAAATCAAAGCTTATTCATAGTCCTACATGTGCGACAGGGTTTACCCATCGCCGCTCCATTTCAAGTCCAAAAAATATGGATTGTGCTGCTTTAGAATTGTTGTAACATACAGATCGTGTCACGCGCATATTCGTAGGGCATAACTTTTGACATGGTGGAACCACGCGACCTTTAAGATATGAAATCAAAGTTTATTCAGAGACCTACGGATCTTGACACGAGCTTGCATTTTTAGAAGGGCATAAGTTTTGCTATGGGTAGAACCACGTGCCCCTAAAGATATCAAATCGAAGCTAATTTAGAGACCTGCGGGTGTAACAAGGTTTACCCATGACAGCCAAGTTTCAAGTCCAAGAAACATGGATTCTGCAGCTTGGAATTTTTGTAACATACGGATCGTGGCACGAGCATGTCAAATTTCGTAGGGGATGAGTTTTGACAGGGGTGGAACCACGTTTCCCGTAAGATATAAAATAAAAGCTTTTTCAGAGACCTGTGGGTGCGATGGGGTTTAGCCATCACAGCACCTCTTTGAGTCTCAAAAAACGGAATGTGTAGCTTTAGAATTGCTGTGATAGAAGGATCGTGGCACGCGCATGTCAACTTCTGTTGGGCATAACTTATTCAGGGACCTACGGGTACGATAGGGTTTACCCAACGCAGCACCTCTTTAAAGCCAAACAAATAGACTGTGCAAGTTTAGAATTACTGTAACCAACGGATCGTGGCACGCACATGTCAACTTCCGTATGGCATAACTTCTCACGTGGGTGGAACCACATGGCCTGTAAGATATCAAATCGAAGTTTTTTCCAATGACCTACAGGTGCGACAGATTTTACCCATCACAGCCTAGTTTGAAGTTAAAAAAACATGGATTGTGCAGGTTTAGAATTGTTTTAACATACGTATCGTGACACGCGCATGTCAACTTTTGTAGGGCATAACTTTTTCAATGGGTGTAACCATATTCCTTGTAAGATATCAAATCGAAGCTTATTCGGGGTTTACCCTTTACAGCCTAGTTTCAAGAAAACACGGACAATGCTGCATTAAAATTATTGTAACATACAGATCGTGGCACGTACCTCGTAAGACATCAAATCGAAGCTTATTCAGAGACCTACGGGTGCGAAAGGGTTTACCCCTCACAACACCTATTTCTGTCCAAAAAAATTGACTGTGCTGTTTTAGAACTGCTGTGACAGATGGATCGTAGCACGCGCATATCCATTTCCGTTGGGCGTAACTTTTGACATCGCTGGAACCGCGTGGCCTGTAAGATATCAAATTAAAGTTTATTCAGAGACCGAAGGGTGCAACAGGGTTTACCAAAGGCAATCATATTTTGAGTATAAAAAACAAAGACTGTGTAGATTTAGAATTGTTGTGATACACTGATCATGGCAAGCGCATGTCAACTTCTGTAGGGCATAAATTTTGACATGGGTGGAACCACGTGGCCAGTAAGATATAGAATCAAAGTTTATTCAGAGACCTATAGTTACAACAGTGTTTACCCATAGCTGTCTAGTTTCATGTTTTTTAGTTTATTCAGAGACCTATAGTTACAACAGTGTTTACCCATAGCTGTCTAGTTTCATGTCCGAAAAACATGGACTGTGCAGCTTTAGAATTGTTGTAATACATGGATCGTGGCACGAGCATTTCAACATTTGTAGGGCATAACTTTTAACATGGGTGGAACCACCTGCCCCGTAAGATATCAAATCGAAGATTATTCAATGACCTACGGGTGCAATAGGGTTTACCCCTCGCAGCCTAGTTTCAAAGCTTTAGAATTGCTGTAATTGACGGATCGTGGCGCGCACATGTCAATTTCCGTAGGGTGTATCTTTTGACATGAGTGGAAACACGTGGCCTGTAAGATCTCAAATAAAAGTTTATTCATAGACCTAGAGTTACGACAGTTTTTACCCATGGACTGTGCAGCTTTAGAATTGTTGTAACATACGGATCATGACACGCGCATGTTGACTTCCGTAGGACATAACTTTTGACATGGGTGGAATCACGTGCCCCGTAAGATATCAAATCAAAGCTTATTAAGAGTCCTATAGTTGTGACATGGTTTACCTGTCGCAACCAAGTTTCAAGTCCTAAAAGCATGAAATGTGCAGCTTTAGAATTGTGGTAACATACAAATTGTGGCACGCGCATGTTAACTTTCGCAGGGCATAACTTTTGACATGGGTGAAACCACATGCCCTGTAAAAATATCAAATCGAAGCTTATTCAAAGCTGAGTTTCAAGTCCAAACCTCATGGACTGTGTAGATTTAGAATTGTTGTGACATACAGATCGTGGCACAAACATGTCAGCATTCGTAGGGCATAACTTTTGACATAGGTGGAAACACGTCCCCCGTAAGATATAAAATCGAAGTTTATTCAGTGGCCTAAGGGTGCGATGAGGTTTACCCATCCCAGCACCTGCTTGAGTCCAAAAAACGCGGACTATGCAGCTTTACATTTACAGTGATAGACGGATCGTTGCGCGCGCATGTCAACTTCCGTAGGGCAAAACTTTTGACAATGTTTATTCAAAGACCTACAATCACGAAAATGTTTACTTGGCACAACGCAGTTTCAAGTCTAAAAAATATGGACTATGCCGCTTTAGAATTGTTGTAACACATGGATCGTGGCACGTGCATGTCAACTTCCGTAGGGCATAGCTTTTGACATGGGTGGAACCACGTGGCCTGTAAAATATCAAATTGAATATTATTCAGAGACCTAAGGTTGCAGTCGGGTTTTCAAAAAGCAACCATGTTTTGAGTACAAAAAACACTGACTATGCAACTTTAGAATTGTTGTGATACACAGATCGTGGAACGCGCATATCAACTTCCGTTGGGCATAACTTTTGACATGGGTGGAACCCTGTGGCCTGTATGATATCGAATCAAAGTTTATTTAGAGGCCTAAAGTTACGACAGTGTTTACCCATCGCTGACCAGTTTGAAGTCCAAAAAACATGGACTGTGCAGCTTTAGGATTGTTGTAACATACGGATCATGGCAAGCACACGTTAACTTTCGTCGGGAATAACTTTTGACATGGGTGCAACCACATGCCCTTTAAGATATCAAATCAAAGCTTATTCAGAGCTCTACAGTTTCGTCAGGGGTTACCCTTCATGGCCGAGTTTTATGTCCAAAAATATGGATTGTGTAGATTTAGAATTGTTGTAACATACGGATCGTGGCATGAGCATGTCAACTTTCGTAGGACATAACTTTTGACATTGGCAGAAACACGTGCCCCGTAAAATATAAAATCGAAGCTTATTCAGACACCTACCAGTGCGACGGGGTTTACCCATCTCAGCACCTGTTTNAAGTCCAAAAAACATGGATTGTGCAACTTTAGAATTGTTGGACATATGGATCGTGGCACGGGCATTTCAACTTTTGTAGGGAATAACTTTTGAGATGGGTGGAACCACGTGGCCTACAAGATATTAAATCAAAGTTTGTTTAGAGACGTACGGGTGCGACGGGGGTTACCCATGCTAGCACCTGTTTGATTCCAAAAAATACAGACTGTGCAGCTTTAGAATTGCTATGATTGACGGATCGTGGCACGCACATGTCAACTTCCGTAGGGCATAACTTTTGACATGGATGGAATCACGTGGCTTCTAAGATATCAAATAAAAGTTTATTCAGAGAAATACGATTGCGACAGTGTTCACTAGTCATAGCCAAGTTTCAAGTCTAAAAAACAAGGATTGTGCAGCTTTAGAATCGTTGTAACAAAGGGATCATGGCACGCGCATGTTAAGTTGCGTAGGGCATAACTTTTCACAAGGGTGGAACCACATTCCCTGTAAGATATCAAATCAAAGCTTATTAAAAGACCTACAGTTGCAACCGGGTTTACCCTTTGCAGCCAAGTTTGAAGTCCAAAAAACATCGACTGTGTAGCTTTAGAATTGTTGTAACATATGGATCGTGGCACGAGCATGTCAATTTTGGGAGGGCATAACTTTTGACATGGGCGGAACCACGTGCCCCGTAAAATATTAAATCAAAGTTTATTCAGAGACCTACGAATGCGACAAGGTTTGCCCATAGCATAATTTCAAGTAAAAAAAACATGGATTGTGCATCTTTAGAATTGTTGTAAGATACGGATCGTGGCACGAGCATGTCAACTTTCGCAGGACATAACTTTTTACAGGGGTGGAACCACGTGCCCGTAAGATATAAAAGAAAAAAAATTTCAGAGTCCTGCGGATGCGGCGCGATTAACTAATCGCAGCACCCATTTGAGTCTAAAAACACGGACTGTGCAGCTTTAGATTTGCTGTGATAGACGAATCGTGGCACATGCATGTTAACTTCTGTAGGGCATAACTTTTGACATGGGTGGAACCACATGACCGGTAAGATATCGAATCGAAGATTATTTAGAGACCTACAATTATGACAATGTTTACTCCTCGCAGCCTAGTTTCAAGTCCAAAAAATATGGACTGTGCATCTTTAGAATTGTTGTAACATACGTATCTCGGCACGCGCATGTCAACTTCCGTTGGGCATAACGTTTGACATGGGTGGAGCCACATCCCACTAAGATATCAAATCAAAGCTTATTCAGAGACCTACGGTCGCGTCACGGTTTATCCTTTGCAGCCCAGTTTGAAGTCCAAAAAACATGGACTGTACGACTTTAGAATTGTTGTAACATACGTATCATGGCACGAGCATGTCAACTTTTACCTGGCAGAACTTTTGTCATGGTTGGAATCACGTGCCTCGTAAGACATCAAATCGAAGTTTATTTAGAGACCAACGGTTGCGACACGGTTTACCCGTCACAACCCAGTTTCAAGTCCAAAAAATGAAATGTGCAGCTTTAGAATGTTGTAACATACAGATCATGACACTCGCATGTTAACTTCCGTAGGGTAAAACTTTTGACATGGGAGGAACCTCGTGCACTGTAAGATATCAAATCGAAACTTATTAAGAACCCTACATTTGTGACAGGGGTTACCCTTCACATCCCACTTTTGAGTCCAATGAACATGGACTATGTAGCTACAGAATTGTTGTAACTTACGGAACGTGGCACGAGCATATCAACTTTCGTAAGGTATAACTTTTGACAGAGGTGGAAACATGTGCCTCATAAGATATAAAATCTAAGCTTATTTAGAGACCTATGGGTGCGATGGGGTTTACCCATCCCAGCACCTATTTGAGTCCAAAAAACACGGACTGTGTAGCTTTAGAATTACTGTGATAGACGGATCGTGGCACGCGCATGTCAACTTCTGTAGAGCATAACTTTTGACATGGCGTGAATCACGTGGCCTGTAAGATATCGACTTGAAGTTTATTTAGAGACCTACAATTATGATAGCGCTCACTTGTGGATGCCTAGTTTTATGTCTAAAAAACATGGATTGTGTAGCTTTAGAATCGTTGTAACAAATGGATCGTGGCACGCGCATGTTAACTTCCGTAGAGCATACGATTGACATGGGTGGGACCACGTGCCCTGTAAGATATCAAATCAAAGCTTATTTAGAGATCTACAGGTACGACAGGGTTTACCCATCACCGCCTAGTTTCAATTCCAAAAACCATGGATTGTGTAGCTTTAGAATTTTTGTAACAAATGGGTCGTGGCACGAGCATGTCAACTTTCGTAAGGCATAACTTTTGACATGGGTGAAACCCAGTGGATTGTAGGATATTAAATCAAATTTTATTCAGAGACCAAAGGGTTCTACAGGGTTTACAAAAAGGAGCCACATTTTGGGTAATAAAAGCGGGACTGTGCAGCTTTAGAAATGTTGTTATAGACTGAACGTGGCAAGCACATTTCAACTTCCATAGGGCATAACTTTTGACATCGGCGGAATCACGTGGCCTGTAAGATATCGAATTAAACACTGTTACGATAGTGTTTACCCGTCACAACCCAGTTTGAAGTCCAAAAAACATGGACTGTGCAGCTTTGGAATTGTTGTAACATACGATCGTGGCACGAGCACGTTAACATCCGTCAATGATAACTTTTGACATGGGTGGAACCACGTACCCTATAAGATCTCAAATCGAAGCTTATTCAGAGCCCTACACTTACGACTGGGGTTACCCTTCATTGTCCAGTTTCAAGTCCAAAGAACATAGACTATGCAGCTACTAAATTGTTATAACATACAGATCGTGGCACGAGCATGTCAACTTTCATAGGTCATAACTTTGGATATAGGTGGAACCACGCGCCCTGTAAGATATAAAATCGAAGCATATTGAGAACCCTACAGGTGCGAAGGGGTTTACCTGTCTGAGCACTTGTTTGAGTCAAAAAAATATTGACTCTGCAGCTTTAGAATTGTTGTGATAGACGAATCGTGGCACAACTTTTGACATGGGTAGAATCATGTGGCCTATACGATATCGAATCAAAGTTTATTTAGAGTCCTACAATTACAACTGTGTTTACTCATCGCAGCCCAATTTGAAGTCCAAAAAACATGGACTTTGCAGCTTTAGAATTGTTGTAACATTCAAATCGTGGCACGGTCATGTTAACTTCCGTAGAGAGTAACTTTTTAGATGGGTGGAACCACGTGCCCTGTAAGATATCAAATCGAAATGTATTGGGAGACCTACAGTTGTGTCGGGCTTTACCCATTGCTGCCCAGTTTCAAGTCCAAAAAACATGGACGGTGCTGCATTAAAATTGTTGAAACATACGGATCGTGGCACGAGCATGTCAACATTCGTAGGGCAAAACTTTTGACATGTGTGAAACCACGTGCCCCGTAAGACATCAAATCGAAGCTTATTCGGAGACCTACAGGTGTGACAGGGTTTACCCATCGCAGCACCTATTTGTGTACAAAAAAATGGACTGAGCAGCTTTACAGTTTCTATGACAGATGGATCATGCCACGCGCATGTCAAGTTTTGACATGGGTGGAACCACGTGGCCTGTAAGATATCAAATCAAAGTATATTCAGTGACCTAAGGGTGAAACAGGGTTTACAAAAAGCAACCACATTTTGAATACAAAAAACATGGACTGTGCAGCTATAGTATTGTTATGATACATAGATCGTGGCACGCTCATGTCAAGTTCCGTAGGGCATAACTTTTGACATGGGTGAAACCAAGTGGCCTGTAAGATATCGAATCAAATTTTATTCAGAGACCTACAATTACGATCGTGTTTACTGGTCGCTGCCCAGTTTGAAGTCCAAAAAACATGGACTATGCAGCTTTAGAATTGTTGTAACATACGAATTGTAACACGGGCATGTTAACTTCCGTCGGGCATAACTTTTAACAAGGGTGGAACCAGGTGCCTTGTAAGATATCAAATCGAATCTTATTCAGAGTCCTTTAGTTGCGACTGGGTTTACCCGTTGCAGCCCAGTTTCAAGTCTAAAAACATGAAATGCGCAGCTTTAGAATTGTTGTAACGTAGAGATCATGGCACACGCAAGTTAACTTTTGTAGGGCTAGCTTTAGAATTGTTGTAACATACGGATCGTGGCATGAGCATGTCAACTTTTGTAGAGCATAACTTTTAACATCAGTGGAAACACATGGCCCGTAAGATATAAAATCATTTCTTATTTAGAGTCCAAAAAACACAGACTGTGTAGCTTCACAATTGCTGTGATAAACGGTCGTGGCACGTGCATGTTAACTTCCATAAGGAGAAACTTTTGACATGGGTGGAATCACGTTGCCTGTAAGATATCGAATCAAAGTTTATTAAGAGACCTACAATTACGACTGTGTTTACTTAGCGCAGCCCAGTTTCAAGTCCAAAAAATATGGACTGTGCAGCTTTAGAATTGTTGTAACATGCGGATCGTGGCACGCGCATATTAACTTTTGTAGGGCATAACTTTTGACATGGGTGGAACCACGTGCCCTGTAAGATATCAAATCGAAGTTTTTTCAGAGACCTACCATAAGGAGAGGGTTTACCCATCACAGCCTAGTTTGAAGTCCAAAAAACATGGATTGTGCAACTTTAGAATTGTTGAAACATCCGTATCGTGGCACGCGCATGTCAACCTCCGTAGGGCATAACTTTTGACCCCCATGGGCCCTGTAAGATATCAAATTGAAGCTTATTCAGAGACCAACAGTTGCAATAGTGTTTACCCATCGTAGCCCAGTTTCAAGTCCAAAATAGATGGACTGTGCAGCTTTAGAATTGTTGTAACATACCGATCGTGGCACGAGCATGTCAACTTTCGTAACCCATAAGTTTTGATATGGGTGGAATCACGTGCCGCATAAGATATAAAATCAAAGATTATTTAGAGACCTACAGGTGCGACAAGGTTTAACCATCACAGCCCAGTTTAAATTCCAAAAAATAAGGATGGTGTAGCTTTAGAATTGTTGTAACATACGAATTGTGGCACGTATATGTTAACATCCGTCGGGCATAACTTTGGACATGGGTGGAGCCACATGCTTTATAAGATATCAAATCGAATCTTATTCGGAGATCTACGGGTGCGACGGGGTTTACCCATCCAAACACCTGTTTGAGTCCAAAAAACACAGATTGCATCACTTTACAATTGTTGTGATAAACGGACCGTGGCATGCGCATTTCGACTTCCGTAGGACAAAACTTTTGACATGGGTGGAAGCACGTGACCTATATGATATCGAATCAAATTTTATTCAGAGACCTACAATTACGATAGTGTTTACTCGTCGCGACCCAGTTTGAAGCCCAAAAAACATGGATTGTGCATATTTAGAATTGTTGTAACATACGGATCGTGGCACGAGCATGTCAACTTTCAGAGTGCATAACTTTTGACATGGGTGGAGCCACGTGCCCCGTATGATATCAAATCAAAGCTTATTCAGAGACCTACAGGTGCGACATGTTTTGACAAGGGTGGAACAACATGGCCTATAAGATATAAAATTGAAGTTTATTCAGAGGCCTAAGGGTTCTGCAGGGTTTACCAATAGGAGCCATGTTTTGTGTGTAAAAAACACGGACTGTGCAGCTTTTGAATTGTTGTGATAGACTGTTCGTGGACACGCATGACAACTTCTGTAGGGAATAACTTTTTGACATGGGTGGAATCACGTGGCCTATAATATATCATATCGAAGTTTATTCAGAGACCTACAATAACGACAGTGTTCACTTGTCGCAACCCAGTTTCAAGTCTAAAAAACATGGACTGTGTAGCTTTAGAATCATTGTAACAAACGGATCGTGGTACGCGGATGTTAACTTCCGTAGGGCATAACTTTTGACATGGGTGGAACCACGTTCCTTGTAAGATATGAAATCGAAGCTTATTTAGAGACCTACAGTTGCAACAGGGTTTACCCATCGCAACCCAGTTTCAAGTCCAAAAAACATGGACTGTGCAGCTTTAGAATTGTTGTAACATACGAATCATGGCATGACCATGCCAACTTTCGGACGGCATAACTTTTAACATGGGTGGAACCACATGCCCAGTAAGATAACAAATCAAAGCTTATTAAGAGACTTACGAGTGCAACAAGGTTTACCCATCGCAGCTTAGTTTCAAGTCCAAAAAATGTGGATTGTGCAGCTTTAGAATTGTTGTAACATATGGATCGTGGCACGTGCGTGTCAAATTTCATAGGGTATGACGTTTGACAAGGGTGGACGGGGTTTACCCATCACAACAGTTTTTTGAGTCCAAAAAACACGGACTGTGCAGCTTTAGAATTGCTGTGATAGACGGATTGTGACATGCACACATCAACTTCTGTTGGGCATAACTTTTGACATGGGTGGAACCACGTGGCCTGTAAGATATCGAATTGATGTTTATTCAGAGTCCTATAATTATGACAGTATTTACTCCTCGCAGCCCAGTTTCAAGCCTGAAAAACAAGAACTGTGCTGCTTTAAAATTGATGTAACATACAGATCGTAGCACTGTAGGGCATGACGTTTGACATGGGTGGAACCAGGTGCCCCGTATGACATCGAATTGAAGCTTATTCAGAGACCTACGGGTGTGACAGGGTTACATCGCAGCACCTATATGTGTCCAAAAAAATGGACTGTGCAGTTTTAGAATTTCTATGAAAGATGGATCGTGGCGCGGGCATGTCAACTTTCGTAGGGCATAACTTTTGACATGGGTGGAACCACGTGGCCAGTAAGATGTCAAATCGAAGTTTATTCAGAGACCTTAGGGTGCAACAGGGTTTACCAAAATCAACCACGTTTTGAGTACAAAAAACACGGACTGTGCAACTTTAGAATTTTTGTGATACACGGATCTTAGCACGTGCTTGTCATCTTCCGTAGGGCATAACTTTTGACATGGGTGGAACCACGTGGCCTATAAGATATCGAATTAAAGTTTATTCAGAGACCTACAATTATGATAGTATTTACCAGTCACAACCCAGTTTCAAGTCCAAAAAACATGGACCGTGGAGCTTTAGAATTATTGTAAAATATTGATCGAGGCACACACATGTAAACTTACGTAGGGCATATCTTTTGACATGGGTGGCACCATGTGCCTTGTGAGATATCTAATAGAAGCTTATTCAGAGACCTACAGTTGCGACTGGGTTTACCCATCGCCGCCCAGTTTCAAGTCCAACAAACATGAAATGTGAAGCTTTAAAATTGTTGTAACATACGGATCGTGGCACGAGCATGTCAAGTTTCGTAGGGCACAACTTTTGAAATGGGTGAAACCACGTTCCCCGTAAAATATCAAATCGAAGCTTATTCAGAGACCTACGGGTGCGAAAGGGTTTACCCCTCACAGCACCTATTTGTGTCCAAAAAAATTGACTGTGCTGTTTTAGAACTGCTGTGACAGATGGACCGGGTATACGAGTGTGACAGGGTTTACGCGTCACAGCTCTGTTTCAATTCCAAAAAACATGAACTGTGCAACTTTAGAATTGTTGTGACATTCGGATCGTGACACGAGCATGTCAACTTTCGTTGGGCATAACTTTTCACAAGGGTGGAACCACGTGCCCCACATGATATATAATCGAAGCTTATTAAGAGACCTACAGTTACCACTAAGTTTACATATCGCATCCTAGTTTCGAGTCCAAAAAATATGGACTGTGCAGCTTTAAAATTATTGTAACATACAGATCGTGGCACGCGCATGTTAACTTCTGTAGGGCTTAACGTTTGACATGGGTGGAACCACGTGCCCTGTAAGATATCCAATCAAAGCTTAGTCAGAGACCTATAGTTACGACTGAGTTTACACGTCGTAGCCCAGTTTGGAGTCCAAAAAACATGAAATTTGTAGCTTTAGAATTGTTGTAACATACGGATTGTGGACGAGCATGTCAACTTTGGTAGGGCATAATTTTTGACATGGGTGAAACCACGTGCCTCGTAAGATATCAAATCAAAGCTTATTCATAGTCCTACATGTGCGACAGGGTTTACCCATCGCCGCTCCATTTCAAGTCCAAAAAATATGGATTGTGCTGCTTTAGAATTGTTGTAACATACAGATCGTGTCACGCGCATATTCGTAGGGCATAACTTTTGACATGGTGGAACCACGCGACCTTTAAGATATGAAATCAAAGTTTATTCAGAGACCTACGGATCTTGACACGAGCTTGCATTTTTAGAAGGGCATAAGTTTTGCTATGGGTAGAACCACGTGCCCCTAAAGATATCAAATCGAAGCTAATTTAGAGACCTGCGGGTGTAACAAGGTTTACCCATGACAGCCAAGTTTCAAGTCCAAGAAACATGGATTCTGCAGCTTGGAATTTTTGTAACATACGGATCGTGGCACGAGCATGTCAAATTTCGTAGGGGATGAGTTTTGACAGGGGTGGAACCACGTTTCCCGTAAGATATAAAATAAAAGCTTTTTCAGAGACCTGTGGGTGCGATGGGGTTTAGCCATCACAGCACCTCTTTGAGTCTCAAAAAACGGAATGTGTAGCTTTAGAATTGCTGTGATAGAAGGATCGTGGCACGCGCATGTCAACTTCTGTTGGGCATAACTTATTCAGGGACCTACGGGTACGATAGGGTTTACCCAACGCAGCACCTCTTTAAAGCCAAACAAATAGACTGTGCAAGTTTAGAATTACTGTAACCAACGGATCGTGGCACGCACATGTCAACTTCCGTATGGCATAACTTCTCACGTGGGTGGAACCACATGGCCTGTAAGATATCAAATCGAAGTTTTTTCCAATGACCTACAGGTGCGACAGATTTTACCCATCACAGCCTAGTTTGAAGTTAAAAAAACATGGATTGTGCAGGTTTAGAATTGTTTTAACATACGTATCGTGACACGCGCATGTCAACTTTTGTAGGGCATAACTTTTTCAATGGGTGTAACCATATTCCTTGTAAGATATCAAATCGAAGCTTATTCGGGGTTTACCCTTTACAGCCTAGTTTCAAGAAAACACGGACAATGCTGCATTAAAATTATTGTAACATACAGATCGTGGCACGTACCTCGTAAGACATCAAATCGAAGCTTATTCAGAGACCTACGGGTGCGAAAGGGTTTACCCCTCACAACACCTATTTCTGTCCAAAAAAATTGACTGTGCTGTTTTAGAACTGCTGTGACAGATGGATCGTAGCACGCGCATATCCATTTCCGTTGGGCGTAACTTTTGACATCGCTGGAACCGCGTGGCCTGTAAGATATCAAATTAAAGTTTATTCAGAGACCGAAGGGTGCAACAGGGTTTACCAAAGGCAATCATATTTTGAGTATAAAAAACAAAGACTGTGTAGATTTAGAATTGTTGTGATACACTGATCATGGCAAGCGCATGTCAA
The DNA here is from genome assembly GCA_003255025.1 of Datisca glomerata. NCBI lineage: Eukaryota > Viridiplantae > Streptophyta > Magnoliopsida > Cucurbitales > Datiscaceae > Datisca > Datisca glomerata. Next base: position 739,937 of record QANY01002360.1, read on the forward strand.
CTTCTGTAGGGCATAAATTTTGACATGGGTGGAACCACGTGGCCAGTAAGATATAGAATCAAAGTTTATTCAGAGACCTATAGTTACAACAGTGTTTACCCATAGCTGTCTAGTTTCATGTTTTTTAGTTTATTCAGAGACCTATAGTTACAACAGTGTTTACCCATAGCTGTCTAGTTTCATGTCCGAAAAACATGGACTGTGCAGCTTTAGAATTGTTGTAATACATGGATCGTGGCACGAGCATTTCAACATTTGTAGGGCATAACTTTTAACATGGGTGGAACCACCTGCCCCGTAAGATATCAAATCGAAGATTATTCAATGACCTACGGGTGCAATAGGGTTTACCCCTCGCAGCCTAGTTTCAAAGCTTTAGAATTGCTGTAATTGACGGATCGTGGCGCGCACATGTCAATTTCCGTAGGGTGTATCTTTTGACATGAGTGGAAACACGTGGCCTGTAAGATCTCAAATAAAAGTTTATTCATAGACCTAGAGTTACGACAGTTTTTACCCATGGACTGTGCAGCTTTAGAATTGTTGTAACATACGGATCATGACACGCGCATGTTGACTTCCGTAGGACATAACTTTTGACATGGGTGGAATCACGTGCCCCGTAAGATATCAAATCAAAGCTTATTAAGAGTCCTATAGTTGTGACATGGTTTACCTGTCGCAACCAAGTTTCAAGTCCTAAAAGCATGAAATGTGCAGCTTTAGAATTGTGGTAACATACAAATTGTGGCACGCGCATGTTAACTTTCGCAGGGCATAACTTTTGACATGGGTGAAACCACATGCCCTGTAAAAATATCAAATCGAAGCTTATTCAAAGCTGAGTTTCAAGTCCAAACCTCATGGACTGTGTAGATTTAGAATTGTTGTGACATACAGATCGTGGCACAAACATGTCAGCATTCGTAGGGCATAACTTTTGACATAGGTGGAAACACGTCCCCCGTAAGATATAAAATCGAAGTTTATTCAGTGGCCTAAGGGTGCGATGAGGTTTACCCATCCCAGCACCTGCTTGAGTCCAAAAAACGCGGACTATGCAGCTTTACATTTACAGTGATAGACGGATCGTTGCGCGCGCATGTCAACTTCCGTAGGGCAAAACTTTTGACAATGTTTATTCAAAGACCTACAATCACGAAAATGTTTACTTGGCACAACGCAGTTTCAAGTCTAAAAAATATGGACTATGCCGCTTTAGAATTGTTGTAACACATGGATCGTGGCACGTGCATGTCAACTTCCGTAGGGCATAGCTTTTGACATGGGTGGAACCACGTGGCCTGTAAAATATCAAATTGAATATTATTCAGAGACCTAAGGTTGCAGTCGGGTTTTCAAAAAGCAACCATGTTTTGAGTACAAAAAACACTGACTATGCAACTTTAGAATTGTTGTGATACACAGATCGTGGAACGCGCATATCAACTTCCGTTGGGCATAACTTTTGACATGGGTGGAACCCTGTGGCCTGTATGATATCGAATCAAAGTTTATTTAGAGGCCTAAAGTTACGACAGTGTTTACCCATCGCTGACCAGTTTGAAGTCCAAAAAACATGGACTGTGCAGCTTTAGGATTGTTGTAACATACGGATCATGGCAAGCACACGTTAACTTTCGTCGGGAATAACTTTTGACATGGGTGCAACCACATGCCCTTTAAGATATCAAATCAAAGCTTATTCAGAGCTCTACAGTTTCGTCAGGGGTTACCCTTCATGGCCGAGTTTTATGTCCAAAAATATGGATTGTGTAGATTTAGAATTGTTGTAACATACGGATCGTGGCATGAGCATGTCAACTTTCGTAGGACATAACTTTTGACATTGGCAGAAACACGTGCCCCGTAAAATATAAAATCGAAGCTTATTCAGACACCTACCAGTGCGACGGGGTTTACCCATCTCAGCACCTGTTTGAGCTCAGAAAACACGGTCTGTGCAGCTTTTGAATTGCGCTGATAGAAAGATCGTGGTCCGCGCATGTCAACTTCCGTAGGGCATACCTTTTGACATGGGTGGAATCACATGGCCTATAAGATATCGAATAGAAGATTACTCAAAGACCTACAATTACGATAGTGTTTACATGTCGCAGCCTTGTTTCAAGTCCAAAAAACATGGATTGTGCTGCTTTAGAATCATTGTAACAAACGGATTGTGGCACGCGCATGTCAACTTCTGTAGGGCATAACTTTTGACATGGGTGGAACCACGTGGCCTATAAAATATCGAATCAAAGTTTTTTCAGAGACCTATAGTTACGACAGTGTTTACCCATCGCTGCCCAGTTTGAAGTCAAAAAAATATGGACTGTGCAGCTTTAGAATTGTTGTGATAGACGGATGGAACCACGTGTCTTGTAATATATCAAATATAAGCTTATTTAGAGACCTACAGTTGCGATGGGGTTTACCTGTCGTAGCCTAGTATGAAGTCCAAAAAACATGAAATGTGCTATTTTAGAATTGTTGTAGCATACAGATCGTGGAACGCGCATGTTAACTTCCTTAGGGCATAACATTTGACATGGGTGGAATCACGTGCCCTGTACGATATCAAATAAAAACTTATTTAGAGCCCTACAGTTTCGACATCGATTACCCTTTGCAGCCAATTTTCATTCCAAAAACCATGGACTGTGTAGCTTTAGAATTATTGTAACATACGGATCGTGGCACAAGCATGTCAACTTTTGTTGGGCATAACTTTTGACATAGGTGGAAACATGTGCCCCGTATGATATAAAATCAAAGCATATTAAGAGACCTACGAGTACGATGGGGTTTACCCATCCCACCACCTCTTTGAGTTAAAAAAATGGTATGTGCAGTTTTAGAATTGCTGTGATAGACGGATCATGGCATGCGCATGTCAACTTCCGTAGAGTATAACTTTTGACATGGGTGGACTCACGTGGCCTGTAAAATATCGAATTGAAGTTTATTCAGAGACCTACAATTACAACAGTGTTTACTTGTCGCAGCCTAGTTTTATTTCCAAAAAGCATGGACTTTGCAGCTTTAGAATCGTTGTAACAAACGGATCGTGGTACGTGCATATTAATTTCCATAGGGCATAACTTTTGACGTGGGTGGAACGACGTTTTCTGTAAGATATCAAATTGAAGCTTATTCAGAGACCTACCACTATGACTTGGTTTACCCATCACAGTCCAGTTTCCAGTCCAAAAAATATGGGCTATACAGTTTTAGAATTTTTGTAACATACGGATCGTGGCACTTGCATGTCAATTTTCAGATTACATTACTTTTGACATGGGTGGAACCACGTGCCCTGCAAGATATCAAATCGAAACTTATTTAGAGACCTATGGTTGTGACTGGGTTTACCATAAAAATATGAAATGTGCAGTTTTAGAATTGTTGTAACATACGGATCGTGGCACGCGCATGTTAACTTCCGAATGGCATAACTTTTGACATGGGTGGAACCACGTCCCCTGTAATATATCAAATTGAAGTTTATTCAGAGACCTATAGTTGTAACAAGGTTCACCCATCACAGCCCAGTTTAAAGTTCAAAAAACATGGACTGCGCAGCATCAAAATTATTGTCAAATACGGATCGTGACACGAGCATGTAAACTTTCGTTGGGCATAACTTTTGACATGGGTGGAACCACGTGCCCCATAAGATATCAAATCCAAGCTTATTTAGAGACCTATGGGTGCATCAGGATTTACCCATCGCAGCCCACTTTCAAGTCCATAAACTATGGACTGTGCAGCTTTAGAATTATTTTGAGTACCTAAAACACGGACTATGCACCTTTAGAATTGTTGTGATAGATGGATCGTGGCACGCGCTAGTCAACTTCCGTAGGGCATAACTTTTGATATGGCTGGAACCACGTGGCCTGTAAAATATCGAATCAATGTTTACTCAGAGACCTACAGTCACGACAGTGTTTACACATCACAACCCATTATCCAGTCCAAGAAACATGGAGTGTGCATCATTAGAACTGTTGTAACAAATTGATCGTGGCACGAGCATGTCAACTTTCGTAGAGCATAGCTTTTCACATGTTGTGATAGGCGGATCGTGGCACGCGCATGTCAACTTCTGTAGGGCATAACTTTTGACACGGATGGAACCACATGGCTTGTAAGATATCGATTTGAAGTTTATTCTGAAACCTACAATTACGACAGTGTTTACTCATCGTAGCCCAGTTTCAATTCCAAAAACATGGACTATGCAACTTTAGAATTGTTGTAACATACGGATCGTCGCACGCGCACGTTAACTTCCGAAGGGCATAACTTTTGACATAGGTGGAACCACGTGCCCTGCAGGCTATCAAATCGAAGCTTATTCAGTGACCTACAGTTTCAATAGTGTTTACCCATCGTAGTCCAGTTTTAAGTCCAAAAAACATGGACTGTGCAGCTTTAGAATTGTTGTAACATAGGGATCATAGCTCGAGCCTGTCAACTTTCATAGGACATAACTTTAGACATGGGTGGAACCACGTGGTCTCTAAGATATTAAATTGAAGTTTATTCAGAGACTTAAGGGTGCAACAGGGTTTACAAAAAACAACCATGTTTTGAGTATAAAAAGCATGGACTGTGCAGCTTTAGAATTATTGTGATACACGGATCGTGGCAAGCACATGTCATCTTCCGTAGGGCATAACTTTTGACATTGGTTGAACCACGTGGCCTGTAAAATATTGAATCAATCTTTATTCAGAAACCTACAGTTACGATAGTGTTTACTCGTCGCCACGCAGTTTGAAGTCCAAAAAATGTGGACTGTGCAGCTTTAGAATTGTGTTAACATATGGATTATGGCACGCGCATGTTAACTTCCGTCGGGCATAATTTTTGACATGGGTGGAAACACGTGCCCTGTAAAATATCTAATCTAAACTTATTCAGAGACCTACAGTTGCGATTGGGTTTACCCGTCGCAACCCAGTTTCAAGTCTAAAAAACATGAAATATGCTGCTTTAGAATTGTTGTAACATACAGATTGTGGCGCGCGCATGTTAACTTCCATAGGACCTAACTTTTGATATGGGTGGAAGCACGTGCCGTGTAAGATATCAAATCGAAGCTTATTCAAAACCCTATAATTTCGACATGGGTTACCCTTCACAACCGAGTTTCATGTCCATAAAATATGGATTGTGTAGCTTTAGATTTGTTGTAACATACAGGTCATGACACAAGCATGTCAACGTTTGTAGGGCATAACTTTTGGCATGGGTGGAAACACGTGCCACGTTATTACCAATCCAAACCTTAATTAACTTATGTCTAAGCATAATTTTAGATTGTGGATTGATTTCTCAATTTCCAACAATGGGTTTACAAGGTAAGTTGAAATGTCTATGCTTTATATACCCTAAACCCTAAACCCTAAACCCCAAAACCCTAAACCCCAAAACCCTAAACCCTAAACCCTAAATCCTAAAAACCCTAAAACCCTAAACCCTAAACCATAAAACCCTAAGCCCTAAACCCTAAACTCCAAAACCCTAAAACACAAAACGTCAAACCTTAAACCCTAAATCCTAAAACCCTAAACTCTAAAAGCCCTAATACCCTAAAATCTTAAAACTATAAAGCCTACCCTACCCCTAAAAATCCTAAACCCTAAAACCCTAACCTTTATCCCCTAAACCCGAAAACCCTAACCCCTAAACCCTAAACCCTAAACACCAATCCCTAAACCTAAAAGCATAATCCTTAAACTATAAACCCTAAACCCAAATGTATAATCCTTAAACTATAAGCCCTAAGACCCTAAACCCTAAAATATACTCAGCTTCCATTTTTGGATTTTTCAATGAGGAGGGTAAAGATGGGAATTCCCCTCCCCCCTCAATATCACCTCCCAAACCCGCTACATCATGTGAGTTTTCCTCTAAGATGAAAGAAGAAAGCTTTTCCTTGCCTTTTGCACAATCTTTAACATCTTCCAAAACGGGAATGGAAATAATAAGGTTTACATGTAAACCTCTATTCTTAGGTGGTTTTGTATGATTTGTGTATAAGCTGGTGCACGTATCGTTAAAAATAATAAAGTAGTAAGTGAGTGTCGATCTCCATAGGGATTAGTGTGAATATGCAATATATTGAACCAAAACAGATTTAACTTGCAAATAGGGTTGTAATAATAATGATAAATCAATTTAGTTAGCAAACTAACTTAATATCAATGGTTTTGGCAACTAGTATGGATAAATCCCCTATCAATTACTTTATCTTAATCAGCTTTGTTATACAGTCAAAGCAACTCAGTAGCATTAACTTTAGCTCTAAAGCCCATTGAACATACTTACGATTACCAATCTAAATATTAATTAATTATGTCTAAGCATAATTTCAGATTATGGATTAATTTCTTAAGTTCCAGCCATAGGGTTTACAAGGTGAGTTAAAATGTCTATGCTACATATACCCTAAACCTTAAAACCCTAAAACCCTAAAACCCAAAACCCCAAACCCAAAACCCTAAACCCTAAATCCTAAAAAGCCTAATCCATGAACCGTAAATACTAAAACCCTAAACACTAAACCCTAAGTCCTACACCCTGAAGCCCTCAACCCGTAAACCCTAACCCAAAATTGAAAACTCTAAACCCAAAACTCAAAACCTTAAATCCTAAACCTTAAAACCCTAAACCCTAAAACCCTAAACCCTAAACCCTAAACCCTATACCCTAAACACTAAACAACCCTAACCCCTAAAAAAGGCTAAACCCTAAAACCCTAAAGCCTTAAATTCGAAACCCTAAACGCTAAAACCTTAACCCCTAAACCCTAAGACCCTAAAGCTAAACCCTAAACCCTAAACCTTAAACCCTAAATTCTAAAACCCTAAACCCTAAAACCCCAAACCCTAAAACCCCAAGTCTAAACCTTAAACCTTAAACCCTTAACCCTAAATCCTATACCCTAAACACTAAACAACCCTAAACCCTAAATCCTATACCCTAAACACTAAATAATCCTAAACCCTAAACCCTGTAAAAGCCTAAACCCTCCTAAAACCCTAAACCCTAAACCCTCAAATCGTAAACCCTAAACCCTAATCCCGAAAAGACTTAAACCCTAAACCCTAAACCCTAATCCTTAAAGATTAAACCCAAGCCCTAAAACCCAAAATACAAAACCCTAAACCCTAAATCATAAATCCTAAACCCTAAACCTAAGCCCTAAATACCTAAAACCATAAACCCTAAACCCTCAAATCTTAAACCCTAAACCCTAAGACCCTAAGACCCTAAACCCTAACAAGTAGTAAAGTAGTAATCTAGTGTCGATTTCCATGGGGACTAGTATGAATATGTAATAACTATATTGAACCCAAGAACATTTAACTTGAAACTAGTGTAGTAATAATAATGATGAATCAATATGGTTAAAACTCACTTGAGACTAATATGACAAATAAACTAGTATGAGATAATCTATAAGATATAAAAAGGCACAATCCAGTGAGAAACTTATTTTTCTATTTTTATCCAATTATTTTACAATTAATTACAGCGATACCCCTAACAGAATCATATGCCTCTTTTCTATTGGTTGTCTTACATTTTCACACCTTTTGGAAATTATATAATCTATCATTTTGATTTCTTTCCTTTATTACCTCTGTAATTGCCATTGTCATGACTCATGAGCCAAAAAAGTCCAAGTATTGCTTCACTCTAATACTATTAATTCATAACGTAACTTTTTTGTGAATGAATTTATTCAAGAGGTTTCTTGAATAAACTCATTCAAACAGATTATTGAATTACGAAATGTTTTTGGGTTTCTTCAAAGGTGTTATGAAAACTATATAGTGCTTCAATGACAACAGTTAAGTGTAATTGTTAATTGTTTGACTTACTTTTGAGAGGCTACATTCCAATAGTTACCGGATAAACTATTCTTACTTCAAGAGATGAATTGATATGATGGTTGCTCTGATATCATCATCTTTCTGTCATAGTTAAATATGTTATATTGAAAGATTGCAACATTGGCACAATGACAACGCTTTAGAAATAACTTCCTTAAATATCGACTGCTTTTACAACTACAAAATCACTAAACTATTTTGAATTTTTTATAAATTGTCAATTAGAAAAGCCGCCATAGACATGGCCAACAATGATTTGGATGTCTTTACAAAATTACTGGATGCTTTGATTTCCATTATCATTTCTTTCTTTTTTTCTTTCAAAGAAATTGCAAGAACTTCTGATTCATAAAAGCGTTGGCTTCACATTTGGCACATAACATAAAACATAGACTTGGATGAAACTTCTTTTATCAAATCCAGAGAATCCAGAAAAACAAAGATATTTAAAGGAAAGTTTTGTCGTTTTCATTCGGGATTGGATTTACCTTTACCAAGAATCTACATAATACAATTCCGCTTTAATATTTCTGACCCTGAAAAAGTTGGCATACATATTGAAACATTCATTGAATTTACTTTGCACATGATGTGAAGATCTTAAGGTTAGATTTTTCTGACCCAACTTGGAGGAAGATGAAGATTAAGATTATATAGCAAAGTTTGATTTTCCTATAAAAGTCTACAAACACGGAATTCTTCGTGTGATTTTCAAGTACATGAATTCTGTCACTTCTGATTATTGGGTTGGATTGAAATGAGTGTTGAATGTATTAAAAAGTTGTTATTGGATTGCAAAATGCTTGAGTGTTTAAGCCTAAAGAAATGTTGGAACATAAATAAGGGAATTGAGGCTGAGAAGTTTAGTGATAGAGAAATGAAATTTTATTATATATTGGATTAATATTGAAGCACCAAATTTATGTTATGTTAAATACTATTGGAAAGTAGGAATTTTTGACAATGTTACTATTGTTGCTATGAATGTTCATGTGAATGCCTTCGAAGGTAAGCTATAATTATAATTCATGATTTTATTGTTATATGACTAAAGTACATACTCACAAACATTTTTATTTATAACTATACCCCTATTTTCATTTTCATATATTTTTATGTATGACCAAAAAAAATTTATGTCCAATTAGTTTATAATTAATTACAACTATACCCATAATCTAAATGCATGTCTCTTTTCTACATGTGACCTTACATGTTGACACCTTTTTGAAAATATTTTGTGAAAGTTTACCTCAAAAGTATTAGTAGTATTGATGCTTGAAACTCTAGTTCAACGGTTACATTCCTTGGAATATGAAAGGTTCCTTTATTTAGATGCTACCAGATTGTATCTTTTTAATACATTTTTAATTCAGAAACATTATTTACCATTACCACCTCTTAAACTCTAACTAATTGATGTTCTGCAACTATCTCCTTTGCTTTCATGTAAACAACTTTGGATCTGAATCTAACTAAAACCAACATCAATATTAGAGTGATTATGCAATTGGTGCTTGGTCCTTTATCAAGAAGAATGTGTCAAAGTTAGTGTTTAACACTTAGAAGATCTGTTTTAGGTGGAAAGGAAGACACACTTAATTGTTCCTCAAATAAGTTTTATGATGTTGAAGATGATACCAAGGAATACAGTTTCGTTATCGATACAGTAAGGGAAGGGTCTTGTTCTATTGGGTTGGTAGTAAATTAAGAAATGTCTTGCTCTACTATTGGGTCTTGCTCTATTATTGAACGGACTGATCATTCTGGTTCTAGCCAATTAGGCGATGAGTTATAAGTTGAGAACGGAACGGGTAAGGGTGGTCAATATTTCAAGAAAAAATGAGCAAATTTTTACCGGTGGAATAATATGGCCTGAACATGTCCTTTTCACCGACATGTGTGAAACGTAAGATTGACCAGAATGAGCCTAAGAGAGGGAGCCAATGAGACAAATCTAAAGTTTAGAAGAGAAAACCTTTATGGATGTTGTTATATAGCTGCGAAGACCACCATCAACGACGACGACAACTTCCTCTTATGATGACAAAGCAAAACCTATGGACAACGACACGAACGAGATAGATCTGAAATTCAAAAGAAAGGATGGGCTTCTACTGTCACTAGAACCACCACTGACGATTATCACGGCGGTAACAACAATAACACCCTCAGCTATTGATGAAACAAAATCTTTTGAGGAGGCCAGGGATAAATTTGAATTTTAGATTTTAGAAGCGATAACTAAGGGAACCGAACCCACCCACTGTATGTGAATTGCTTTATTATTTCTTTTTAAAATTGGGTAAATGAAGGTTTGGGTCTGTAATTTATTTTTTTTTTAATTTGAAAATTTCTCTTTTTTTTTAATGTAGTTTTGAACCCATTAAAATGAGTTTAATATATATGAATCTTTAAATACTATATTGTAGTGTGTATTCATTTCTTAGAATACTCTTATTTTTATTTTACTTAAGTGTTACAATGTAACTTATAACTCATGTTAATTTTACTTTATGTTAAATATACACTTTAAGTTGTTAATATTTAAAACCTTTAATTATTTAAAAGTTGCAATTTAAACATTCGTGCTAACTCCGTCTAATACTCCATTGTTTTTGACAAAACTACGTTCTTATGCATTTCCCTAAAACAACATAAACCTACAAGTTTTCTTTCCTTCTTCATTTCTAATCCTCTTCCTCCATTGACGACATTGAAGATTATATTGCTTTTCCATTTTGTTCATCTCATGAACATTCATCACGTTTTTCTTAAACACTTCAAATCATCCGTGTTTGTCATCAAGACTCATTTAGTCTTCGACATTTGTGTGATGGCTTCCACCTATCGTACAAATCCCATAGACTTTCTTTAGATTCCAATTTTTTTCATGAAAATCAAAGTTTTAAACCACCCCAAGAAACAAAGCAATCCAACCAAATTTCAATTTTTTAATTGTTAATTTGTGCATGAATTTGATGGAAATTGAAGGAACCTAGATGTCTTCACAAAGAAAAGGAACACATATAAATGTTTAAATAGAGAAATTGGGTAGAAAAATTATGGAAGAAAGATAATAAAGTTTTATTCAACACCATTATTTATATAACCGAAAAGTGTTTCTAAGATAGAATATCGAAATACTAGAACATCCAGAATGTTTTGATTAATAAAAAAACTAGAATGGTAATCAAAACGAAATTGTGTACTATACTTTCACTTCGTTTCTGAGTTTGGCATTCTCATATATCCTACTATTGATTTTCCCTTTTGTTTTGTTCTGAATTACCACAATTTGGGTTCATCATTACTAAAAATTAATATTTAGACTTTATAAGTGGGAGATTTTGAGTTCAAATCCATGTGAGTCACTTCTACTAGAGCATGAAAAATTGAGATGAAAAGTCTACGTGCTTCTTTGAGTAGCTGAGTCTTTCAGTGAGCATTTTTTGTATTTTGATTGTTCTTGAATTTTTGAGCTACGTAATTTTATAGGTTTTATAGGGAATAAAATAGAAAACAAATTGTACCCCTACTGTATTTTACCTAACTTATGAGTGATCTAACTCTTTAAAACATTTAATTATAACAATATCTAACACGTGCAAAGCACGTGAGATACATATAGTATTTGCAAAGTAGCAAACTAACTTAATATCAATGAGATATTCAATGGCTTTGGCGGCTAGTATGGTTAAATAAATCTCATATCAGGTACTTTATCTTAAACAACTTTATTCTTTAGCTATAGCATCTTAGTAGCATTAACCTTAGCTCTAAATCACAACGTACTTATAATTACCAATCTAAACCTTAATTAACTTATGTCTAAGCATAATTTCTTATTTTGGATTGATTTCTTAAGTTCCAGTCAAAGGGTTTACAAAGTGAGCTCAAATGTCTATGCTACTTATACCATAAACCTTAAAAACCCTAAGCCCTAAACTCTAAACCATAAATTCTTAACTCTAAAACCCTAAAAATCCTAAACCCTACACCCAAAAGAGCCTAAACCCTAAAACCCTAAAAACTCTAAAACACTAAACCCTAAGTCCTAAGTCCTAAATCCTAAACCCTAAACCCTAATCCATAAAATCCTAAATAATAAAATCCTAAACCTCAAATTGTAAACCCTAAATTCTAAACCATATACCTTAAACACTAAACAACCCTAAACCCTAAACCCTAAAAACCCTTAACCCTAAAGTCCTAACCCTAAGACCATAAACCCTAAACCCTAAACCCTAAATCCTAAACCCTAAACCATAAACCCTAAATCCTAAATCATAAACCCTAAACCTTAAATCCTAAACCATATACCCTATAACCTAAACAATAAACAACCCTAGACCCTAAGAACTTTAAACCCTAGAATACTAAACCCTCATACATTAAACCCTAAAACCCTAAAACCCTAAACCCTCAAATCCTAAACCCTAAAACCTAAAATCCTAAACCTCAAAACCCTAATTCCTAAAACACATAAACTTTAAACCCTAAACCCTAAACCTTAAAGAATAAACCCCAAACCCTAACACCCTAAACCGTAAAACCCAAAACAATAAATCCTAAACATTAAACCTAAACCCTAAAAAAACCTACAACCATTGACCCTAAACTCTAAAGACCCTAAATCCTACAACCCTCAACCCTAAGTTAAAAGAAGAAAGATCTATTCCTAGGGGGTGTTGTATGATTTGTGTATACGCTACTGCACATATCGTTAACAAGTAGTAAAGTGTTAAGTCAGCTTCTATCTACATGGGTACTAGTATGAATATGTGATAAATCAATTGAACAATGAACATTTAACTTGCAATTATGACAGTAATAATAATGATGAATCAATATTGTTAAAACTAACTTAAGATTAATATGACTAAAAAAGTAGTTTGAGATAATAATTGCAAAGGAGCAAACTAACTTATTATCAACGAGATATTCAATGGTTTTATCGGCTAATATGGATAAATAAATCTTATATCGATTACTTTATCATAATCAATTTTTTCTATAATTATAGCATCTCAATAGCATTATCCTTAGCTCTAAATCACAACGTACTTATGATTACCAATCTAAACCTTAATTAGGTTATGTCTAAGCATAATTCCAGATTGTGGATAGATTTTTAAGTTCCAACCAAGGGTGTACAAGGTGAGCTCAAATGTCTATGCTACATATACGCTAAACCCTCAACCCTAAACCCCAACTCTGAACCATTAACCCTAAAACTGAAAACCCAACACCCTAAAAACCCTAAAAGACTAAAACCCAAAACACTAAATCAAAAACCTTAAACCCTAAAAAACCTAAACCATGAACCCTAAACCCTAAAACCCTAAAAATCATAAAACACTAAACCCTAAAACCATAAACCCTAAACCCTTAAACCTAAATCCAAAATCCTATACCCTAAAAAGTAAACAACCCTAAACCCTAAAATCCTAGACCCTAAGACCCGAAACCCTAAAAACCTAAACCTTAAACCCTCATATCCTTCACCATAAACCCTAAAACCCTAAAGCTTAAACCCTATACCATAAAACCCTATACCCTAAACACTAAACAACCCTAAACCCTAAACCTAAAAAACCATAATCACTAAAATCCTAAACAATGAAACCCTTAACCCTCATACCCTAACACCCTAAACCCTAAACAATACACCCTAAAACCCTAAACTCTAAACCCCAAAACCCAAAACCCTAAACCTTAAACCCTAATCCCCCAAACCCTAAAACTCTAAACTCTAAATATTCAACTCCAAACCCTAAAACCCTAAACCCTAAAACATAAAACCCTAAACCTTAAACCCTAAACCCTAAACCCTAAAACCCTTAAACCCTAAAACCATAAACCCTAAACTCTAAAAATCCTAAATTCAAAAACTCTAAACTCTAAGTTCAAATATGAAAGATCTATTCTTAGGGGGTGTTGTATGATTTATGTTTACGCTAGTGCATGTAAATTTAACAAGTAATAAAGTATTAAGTGAGTTTCGATCTCCATGGAGACTAGTATGAATATGTAATAAATATATTGAACCAAAGAACATTTAACTTACAAATAAGGCAGTAATAATAATGATGAATCAGTATGGTTAAAACTAACTTGTGATTAAGATGGCTAATAAAGTAGTATAGTATGAGATAATATTTGTAAAGTAGCAAACCGACTTAATATCAACGAGATATTCAATGGTTTTGGCGGCTAGCATGGATAAATGAATCCCCAATCAATTACTTTATCTTAATCAGCTTTATTCTAAAGCTACAGCATCTTAGTAGCATTAACCTTAGGTCTAAATGACAATGAAGTTTCATCCTTGCGATTACCAATCTCAAACTTAATTAACTTTTTCTAAGCATAATTTTAGATTATATATTGATTTCTAGAGTTCCTGCCAATGGTTTTACATGGTCAGCTCGATGTCTATGCCACATAGACCCTAAACCCCAAACCCCAAACCCTAAACCATAAAACCCTTTAGCCTAAAAAACCCTAAAGCTCTAAAATCCTAAAACCATAAACACTACCATACCCCTAAAAACCTGACTGGTAAACCCAGATAGTACAATTCTATTTTGGCTTCATAATTCCCATAATCTGTCAGAAGAAAGTTCTTCCTTGCCTTTTGCACAATCATCAACCCCTTCCTAAGCGGGAATTCAAATAATAGGGTTTACATGTAAACCTCTATTCTAAGGGGGTGTTGTATGATTTGGGTATACGCTAGTGCACGTATCATTAACACGTAATAAAGCAGTAAGTGAGTGTCGATCTCCATAGGGACTAGTGTGAATATGCAATATATTGAACTAAAATAGATTTTATCTTGCAAATAGGGCTGTAATAATAATGATGAATCAATATGGTTAGCAAACTAACTTAATATCAATTAGATGTTCAATGGTTTCGACAGCTACTATAGTTCAATCTCTTTATCTTAATCAACATTGTTATACAGTCATAGCATCTTAGTAGAATCAACGTTGGCTCTAAATCCCAATTAATGTACTCACGATTACCAATCTAAACTTTAATTAACTTATATCTAAGAATAATTTCAGATTATGGATTGATTTCTTAAGTTCCAGACAAAGGATTTACAAGGTGAGCCAAAATGTCTATGCTACATATACCCTAAACCCTCAACGCGAAACCCTAAACTCTAAATCCTAAAACCATAAACGCTAAACCCCCAAAACCCTAAAACCCTAAAACCTGAAACCCTGAACCCAAAATCCAAAACCCTAAAAAACCTAAACCATGAACCCTAAACACTAAACCCCATGTCCTAAACCCTAAAACCTAAAGCCTTAAAGCCAAAACCCAAAAACCCAAAATCCTAAACCCTAAACCTTAAAATCCTAAACCTTAAAACCCTAAAACTTAAAACCCTACACCCTACACCCCAAACCCTACTCCCTAAAACCCTATACAGAAAACCCTAAACCCTAAAACCCCAAACCATATACCTTCAAATCCTAAAGCCTCAAAACCTAAACCCAAAGCATAAAACCTTAAACCCAAAACCCTAAACCTTAAAACCTTAAACCATAAATTCCTAAACCCTAAACCCTAAATCCTAAAACCCTAAAACCCTAAACCTTAAAACCTTAAACCCTAAAACCCTAAACCTTAAACCTTAAACCCTAAAACCCTAAAACCCTAAACCCTAAAACCCTAAACCATAAACCCAAAACCTTATACCAAAAACACTAAACAACCCTAAACCCTACACCCTTAAAATCCTAAACCCTATACCAAAAACACTAAACACTAAACCCCATGCCAAAATGTCTATGCTACATATACCCTAAACCCTCAACGTGAAATCCTAAACTCTAAATCCTAAAACCATAAACGCTAAACCCCCAAAACCCTAAAACCCTAAAACCTGAAACCCTGAACCCAAAATCCAAAACCCTAAAAAACCTAAACCATGAACCCTAAACACTAAACCCCATGTCATAAACCCTAAAATCCTAAACCCTAAAGCCTTAAAGCCAAAACCCAAAAACCCAAAATCCTAAACCCTTAACCTTAAAACCCTAAACCTTAAAACCCTAAACCCTGAAACCCTAAAACATAAAACCCTTAACCCTACACCCCAAACCCTACTCCCTAAAACTCTATACAGAAAACCCTAAACCCTAAAACCCCAAACCATATACCTTTAAATCCTAAAGCCTCAAAACCTAAACCCAAAGCATAAAACCCTAAACCCAAAACCCTAAACCTTAAAACCTTAAACCATAAATTCCTAAACCCTAAACTCTAAACCCTAAAACCCTAAACCCTAAACCTTAAAACCTTAAACCCTAAAACCCTAAAACCTTAAACCCTAAAACCCTAAACCCAAAAACCTTAAACCATAAACCCAAAACCTTATACCATAAACACTAAACAACCCTAAGCCCTACACCCTTACAATCCTAAACCCTAAAATCCTAAACTCTAAAACCCTCAACCCTAAACCATCAAATCCTAAACCCTAAACCATAAAACCCTAAACCCTAAATCCTCAAACCTAAACCCAAACCCCTATAACCTAAATACAAAAAACCCTAAGACCCGAAACCCTAAAAACTAGAACCTTAAAATCTCAATTCCTACACCATAAACCCTAAAATCCTAAACCCTAAACCCTAAAACTGTAAAACCTAAACACTAAACAACCCTAAACCCTAAAATCGTAGACCCTAACACCTGAAACCCTAAAAACCTAAAGACCTAAACCTTAACCCTCAAATCCTACACCATAAAGCCTAAAACCCTAAACGCTAAAACCGTAAACCGTAAACCCTAAAACCTAAACCATAAAAGCCTAAAGCCTAAAAGTAAGAACCCTAAAACCATAAACCCTAAACCAAAATCCTAAACCTTAAACCCTATACCATAAGCACTAATTAACTCTAAACAACCCAAAACCCAAAAAATGATAATCCCTAAAATCCTAAACAATAAAACCCTAAACCCTAAAACCCTAAAACTCTAAACCCTAAACGCTAAACCCTAAAACCCTAAACCCTAAACCCCAAAACCCTAAACCCTAAACCTCAATCCCCAAACCCTAAAACCCTAAACCCTAAATCATAAAACAAAAAATCCTAAACCCTAAACCTAAACCCTAAAATGCTTAAACCCTTAAACCATAAACCCTAAACACTAAAACCCTTAAATCCAAAAACTCTAAACGCAAAGTTCAATGAAGAAAGATCTATTCTTAGGAGTTGTTGTATGATTTGTGCATACGCTAGTGCACGTAACGTTAACAAGTAATAAAGTATTAAGTGAGTGTCGATCACCATGGAGACTAGTATGAATATGTAATAAATATAGTGAACGAAAGAAGATTTAACTTACAAATAGGGCAGTAATAATAATGATGAATCAATATTATTAAAACTAACTTGTGATTAAGATGACTAATAAAGTTGTATGGGATCATATTTGCAAAGTAGCAAACTAACTTAATATCAACGAGATATTCAATGGTTTTGACGGCTAATATGGATAAATAAATCCCCAATCAATTACTTTATCTTAATCAGCTTTATTCTAAAGCTATAGTATCATAGTAGCATTAACCTTAGCTCTAAATCACAATGAAGTATAATCCTTGCGATTACCAATCTCAACCTTAATTAACTTATTTCTAAGCATAATTTTAGATTATATATTGATTTCTTAAGTTCCTACCAATGGGTTTACAAGGTGAGCTCGATGTTTATGCTACATAGACCATAAACCCCAAACCCTAAAACCCTTTAACCTATAAAAACCCTAAAACTCTAAAATCCTAAAACCATAAACACTACCCTACCCCTAAAAACTAAAATACTACAATTCTATTTTGGCTTCATAATTCCCATAATCTGTCAGAAGAAAGTTCTTCCTCGCCTTTCGCACAATCTTCAACACCTTCCTAAACGGGAATTCAAATAATAGGGTATACATGTAAACCTCTATTGTACGAGGGTGTTGTATGGTTTGTGTATATGCCAGTGCACGTATCATTAACATGTAATAAAGTAGTAAGTGAGTGTCGATATCCACAGGGACTAGTGTGAATATGCAATATATTGAACAAAAATAGATTTTAATATTAATGAGATATTCGATGGTTTTGGCATCTAGTATGGATAAATCCCCTATCAATTTCTTTATCTTAATCAGCTTTGTTATATAGCCATAGCATCTCAGTTGAATTAACGTTAGCTCTAAAGCCCAATGAATGTACTTACGATTACCAGTCTAAACCTTAATTAACTTATGTCCAAGCTGAAATGTCTATGCTACATATATCCTAAACCCTCAATGCTAAACCTAAACTCTAAACCCTAAAACCTGAAAACCTTAAAGCCTGAAACCCCAAACCTTAAACCCTAAACCCTAAAAAACCTAAACCATGAACCCTAAACACTAAACCCCATGTCCGAAACCCTAAAACCCTAAACCCTCAAAACCTAAACCCAAAAACCCTAAACCCTAAAACCTTAAACCCTAAAACCAAGAACCCTAATGATTAAACTCCAAACCCTAAAACCCTAAACCTTTAAACCCACAACACTAAACCTTACACCCTAAATCTTGAACCCTAAACTCAAAACCCAAAACTCTAAACCTAAACCCTAAAACCATAAAACAACAAACCCTTAACTCTAAAAACCCTAAATCCTAAAAATATAAGCCCTAAGTTCAAAGATGAAAGATCTATTCTTAAGGGGTGTTGTATGATTTGTGTATACGCTAGTGCACGTATCGTTACCAAGTAATAAAGTATTAAGTGAGTGTCGGTCTCCATGGGGACTTGTATGAATATGTAATAAATATATTGAACCAAAGAAGATTTAAACTACAAATAGGGTAGTAAGAATAATGATGAATCAATTGGGTTAAAACTAACTCGAGATTAAGATGACTAATAAAGTTATATGACATAATATTTGTAGCATAGCAAACTAACTTAACATCAATGAGATATTCAATTGTTTTGGCAGCTAGTATGGATAAATAAATCCCCTATCAATTACTTAATGTTAATCAGATGTATTCTAAAGCTAAAGCATCTCAGTAGCATTAACCTTAGCTCTAATCACAATGAACTGGCGTTCTTGTTATTACTAATCTCAACTTTAATTTACTTATGTCTAAGCATAATTTCACTTTCTAGATATATTTCTTAAGTCCCTACCAAGGGGTTTGCAAGGTGAGCTCAATGTTTATGCTACATAGACCTTAAACCTTAAACCTTAAACCCCAAACCCAAAACTCTAAACCCTAAACTCAAAAACTCTATACCCTAAAAACCCTAAAACCCTAAAATCCTAAAATCATATACCCTACCCTACCCCTAAAAACCCTAAACCCTAAACCATAAGACGTAAAGCTAGGAGGTAAAGCATCTCTTAAAGCAATCGGGCAAATGCGTCTATACTAGCTTACTATCTTGTGTACTAGCCGGAAGCAGGACCCAAACACCCTAAACTTTAAGGCCTTAAAACCTAATTCCTAAACCCTAAAATCTGAAACTCGTAACCCTAAATCCTAACTCCAAAACCCTAAAATCTTAAACCATAAAACTCTAGACCCTAAACCCAAAACCCTAAAACCCTAAACCTTAAAATCCTTTACCCTAAACCCTAAATGGCTAACCATGAGACTCTTTCCTCTTGGTTAGCCTCTTGAACGGTCTGAATTTCAAGCTTTTTAGTGGGAGGATAAAAAGGATCAAGCTGAACATTATGGTCATCCTCCTATTCAAACTTCTCTAGAAGGCATATGTAAACTTCATTCTGAAGATCACTAGGCTCAACTTCTCTACCTTTTTTTGAGACTTGAACCCATTCATGTTCTCTCTTGTCCACATTAAGTATGTCCTTCATTTGAGCTTTCCTTGCAGCATTGAATTAAAATCATGCCCAATACTTTGTGCGTCTTACACCTCATTGGTAAACCCAGATACTACAATTCTATTTTGGCTTCATAATTAAAAAATATATATAGAAAATGAACTCCTTTTTTCGGGGGTTAGATTCGATCAAATCTGTAAGAAGAGAGATCTTCCATGCCTTTTGTACAATCTTCAACCCTAAACCCTGAACCCTAAACCATAAAACATGAACCCTAAACCCTGAACCCTAAACCCTAAAACATAAAACCTAAACCCTATACCCTTAATCCTAAAACCTTAAACCCTAAACCCTAAAATCCTAAACCCTAAACCTTAAAATCATAAACCCTTAAACCCTTAAACCCTAAACCCTAAAACCATAAACCCTAAACCCTAAACTCTAAACCATATACCTTATACTCTAAACAACCCTAAACCCTACACCGTAAAATCCTATACTGTAAAATCCTAAACCCTAAAACTATAAACCCTAAACCATCAAATCCAATACACTAAACCCTAAAACCCTAAACAATAAATCATAATCCCCAAAACCATAAAACCCTAAACCCTAAAGATTAAACCCCAAACCTGAAAAACCCTAAACCATAAAACACAAAACACTAAAACGTAAACCCTAACCTCTAAACCCTCAACCTAAACCCTAAAACCCTAAAACAATAAAACCTAAACTCTAAAAACCTAATCCTAAACCCCTAAACCCTAAGTTAAATGAAGAAAGATCTATTCTTAGGGGTGTTGTATGATTTGTGTATATGCTAGTGCACCTATCGTTAACAAGTAATAAAGTATTAAGTGAGTGTCAATCTCCATGGGGACTAGTATGAACATGTAATAAATATATTGAACCAAAAAAGATTTAACTTGCAAATAGGGCAGAAATAATAACGATGAATCAATATGGTTAAAACTAACTTGAGATAAAGATGACTAATAAAGTGGTATGAGATAATATTTGCAAACTAGCAAACTAACTTAATATCAATGAGATATTCAATGGTTTTTGCAACTAGTATGGATAAATAAATCAACACTGAGTTTATCTTAATGACCTTTATTTTACAGCTATAGCATCTTAATAGCATTAACCTTAGCTCTAAATCACAATGAGTTTTCGTCCTTACGATTCCAATCTCAACCTTAATTAAATTATGTCTAAGCAAAATTTCATATTATAGATTGATTTCTTAAGTTCCTACCAAAGAGTTTACAAGGTGAGCTCCATGTCTATGCGACATAGACTCAGGACCTTAAACCCTAAACCCCGAACCCTAAACCCGAAACCCTAAGTCCTAAACCTTAAAACCCTATACCCTAAAAACTTGAATCGCACTGCATATACTGATTATGAATCAGATAAGGATAGTTGAAAGTCAACGTCTGTGTCATACACCGAGGTGATCTAACTGTTATGAAGATAATGTTGGATCAGAACTTGGTTCACCCATTTACCAAGACACTTCCTGTGAAGTCATTTTAGGGTCATCTGTGAAACATGGGATTAAGAGAGATGTCATATTTGCTTTAGGGCAAGTGGAATATTGTTGGGGGTTATGCTATCAAGGCATGTGTATTGACATTTTTGATTTGAAATTTAATGAGGATTATATTTTTCTTGTAATTGTTCTTTTAAATTATTGTTGAATAATTTATATAAATATCTAAAAATTCTATATTCAATAATGAGACTATGATCTTGTATTAGAACGAGAGGATTAATATCATAGATAATGATAAAATTCTAAACAACATATTAAAGTATGGAATCTTTAATAAATGGTTGCTAGTACAGTTCACTAAGCATTATGAATGAATGTGATCTAGATTCGGATCATTGATGTGGAAAGATATCTTAGTGAATGTACTTTCTATAATGAGATTATATATGATTGGACTGATGTGAATTAATATCTTTATCAATGTACTATTTATAATAAATATTTAATACACATCAATTCGATGATCATATGTAGATCAATCTGAATCCTGACTAGTCATGAACTCCTATACATATCTACTAAATCTTTTGATTCACTCGTTAAAATTTGTTTGTAAAATAAGGTAGTGATTTTTGTTTTGGAGATTCAATGATATGCATGATGGGAAACACGATCTTACAAGATTTGGAATCCAAGCTTTCCTAACGGATCGTATATTGGTTCCCTGAAGTGTTAATTCTGGAACTGAATGATTATTGAGCTTAAATTTATAATAAGATTATAAATTAGCATTCACTAGTGGATTAATGGTACTTAAGGATCAAGAGGTAATTAGACAGGTAAAATGATAATTTTGACCAGTTCTAATTTATGAACCAATAATTGGAGGATAGAACTACGTGAAATGATTATATCAATGGATTAACGTGGGAATACTCTGTAAATACAATCTGTAATCTCTAAGAGTACAATTCCATATTTATGACAAAATAATAATGGAATTCATAAATTAGATTATTTAATTAAAGAGTTTAATTAATAATGTGGTTTATTGGTGCTTAGAATTATAGGTCTATGATCCTCAAGTCACCTCTGTACTACGCAATCTAAGGTGTGAATATTTCAGGACATGAGAAAGGACTTACTTGCAAATGAACTTTTATTCTGGGGTAAGTACATGATTATGAGATAATTATGGAACTGAATGGTTCTTAAGCTTAAATTTATAATAAGATTATAAATTAGCATTCACTAGTGGATTAATGGTACTTAAGGATCAAGAGGTAATTAGACGGGTAAAATGATAATTTTGACCAGTTTTAATTTATGAACCAATAATTAGAGGATAGAACTACGTGAAATGATTATATCAATGGACTAACATGAGAATACTCTGTAAATACAATCTGTAATCTCTAAGAGTACAATTCCATATTTATAGCAAAATAATAATGGAATTCATAAATAAGATTATTTAATTAAAGAATTATAGGTCTATGGTTCTCAAGTCACATCTGTACTACACAATCTAGCGTGTGAATATTTTAGGACATGAGAAATGACTTACTTGTAATGAACTTTTATTCTGGCATAAGTAAATAATTATGAGATTTAATGTGTATTTTTTTAACTCATTAAGAATTATTTAATTGCATTATTAATATATATAAATAATTATCAATTTTTTTAATTATCGATAAGTGAGACAAAATATCTAATTTATGAAATTAAATCATTAAATTATTTTTATATAATAATTTGGATCAACTAAATCTGTTATTTATGAAATAACAGATAATTTAGTTGATACGGATAGTAAGATATGTTAATTTTGAATTAAAGAATATCTAGATTTTTAATTTGATTAAAATAAATATTTAAAATCTAGTAATTTATGTGTCTCAATCACTGATTGGGTATCAAAGATTGACATGAACTACTGTAGTCCCACGACACACTGCAATGCCATATGGCATTACACATGCGCACGATAGCAGTGGGACGCACTGCTGTTGGCAATTTTATAATTAAATATAATTTCAATTATCCCAAAAATATCTGATACGTCATTATCAAGATAAATATACAGATATTATTCTGATGGCCTAAGATAATGAATTAGTTCAATCAGTTTAATTAGTTTAATCAATGAGTTGAATCAGAGAACCAGTTCATCAATCAGGAGTTGAGAGAAATACACAATTCTCAAGGAGTGGTTTTTCTACGATTAAGAATTAATCAAATCTCTAAAAGAATCATCGTCACGTTCTTTTAGATAATCGTCTCACAAAAATCATTCTCAGTAAAATCTCTATATCTCATGCGTTGAATATATTTAAAGACAGAAAAATGTCTTTGTTACATTCTAGATGCCGACACATGTTCTAGTGCATTGAGAATTGACATGAGAGATCTTGGTGTGGATCTCACAATCTGCTGATTGTTGGAACAATTTATTGGGAATAGAGAATCGATCAGTTTCACGAGGATGTTTGATTTAGACTAAAAGAGGTATATGATTCCTAACCTTCTATGATGTTAATTTAATATATAAATATATAATGGATTTTGACTGATTGAATAGATTTTTTAATAATAATAAATTTTTAATAGTAGCGTTGCGCGATTTTATTTTTACTAAAAGATTCGATTTTTTATTAAAAAATTTAATTTTTTTAAAATGGCCACCCGCCACACGCTTTTGCCGTGCAAGCGCCGCAACGTCCAACAAGTGATATCAGAGTAAGCTTTTTATATACTTATATGTTAAATATTGTGTGTGTTTTCTTGCATTATTCATATAATATGATATATGTATGAATGAATGGATGGTTATGTTTTTTGAATGTATGAAAAATAATGGATCCTTAATTGTATGGTGATTATTTGGTTATATTTTTTATCTTTAAAATTTTCTTAGAAATTGTGTAAGTTGTTTTAAGGCATAGGTATTTTCATAATTTATTTTGAATATTATTGTAGTTATTCCGAACTGGAGAAGACAAAGAACGCACGAGACGAATGGCGGAAATTACTATTCACTAAAATTACTATTCACAATAGACGTCCACGTGCAGTGATGTGTATCAATACAGTCATAGTATCTCAGTAGCATTAACTTTAGCTCTAAAACCCATTGAATGTACCTACAATTATCAATCTAAACCTTAATTAACTTATGTCTAAGAGTAATTTCAGATTATGGATCGATTTCTTAAGTTCCAGTCAAAGGGTTTACAAGGTGAGCTGAGATGTCTATGCTACATATACCCTAAAACCCTAACACCCAAACACCCTAAAACCGTAAACCCTAAACCCTAAACCCCTAAACTCTAAACCATAAACCTTAAAACCCTAAACCCTAAAATCCTAGACACTAAACCCTAAACCATAAACCCTGAACCTTATACCTTATACCATAAACACTAAACAACTTTAAACCATAAACCCTATAAACTTTAAACCTTAGAACTTAAATCCTAAAACCCTAATCCATAAAACCCGAAAACCTTAAACCCTAAACCCTCAAATCCTAAACCCTAAACCCTAAAACGCTAAACCCTAAACCTTAAAAACCTAAACCCTAAAACCCAAACCATAATACCCTAAACACTAAACCCTAAACCCTAAACCCTAAATACTAAACAACCCTAAACCCCACACCCTTAAAATCCTAAACCCTAAAACCCTAAAGCCTAAAACCCTAAACCCTAAAATCCTAGACCCTAAAACCCTAAATCCTAATCCCCAAAACCCGAAACCCTAAACCCAAAAAATTAAACCTTAAACCCTAAAACCCTAAACCCTAAATCCTCGAACCCTAAAACCATAAATCCTAAACTCTAAAAACCCTAAACCCTAAGTACAAAGAAGAAATATTTATTCTTAGGGGGTGTTGTTTGACTTGTGTATACGCTCGTGCACATATAGTAAACAAGTAATAAAGTATTGAGTGAGTATCGATCTCCATGGGAACTAGTATGAATATGTAATAAATATATTGAACAAAAGAAGATTTAACTTTAGGGTAGTAATAGTAATGATGAATCAATATGGTTAGAACTAACTTCAGATTAAGATGACGAATAAAGTAGTATGAAATAATATTTGCAAACTAGCAAACTAACTTAATATCAATTTGGTAGCTAGTATAGATAAATAAATCCCTATCAATTAGTTTATCTTAATGAGCATTATTTTACAGCTATAACATTTTAGGAGCATTAACCTTAACTCTAAAGCACAATGAACAATTGTACTTGCGATTACTAATCTCAACCTTAATTAACATATATGTCTAAGCATAATTTTATATTGTTGATTGATTTCTTAAGTTCATACCAAAGTGTTAACAAGGTGTGCTCAATGTCTATGCTACATAGACCCTAAACCTTAAAGTTCTAAACCCTGAAACCTAAATCCTAAACCCTAAAACCCTATACCCTAAAGACCTTAATACCCTGAAATACAGAAACCATAAACCTACCCTACCCCTAAAAACCCTAAACCCTAAAACCTTATCCCCTAACCCCTAAAACCTAAAACCATGAACCCTAAACCATAAACCCTAGTTCCTAAACCAAAACCATACCCATAAACTCTAAACCCTAAAATCCTAAATCCCTAAGACCCTAAACATTAAAATATTCTCAGCAGCCACTTTTGGGTTTTTAGATGACTGGTAAAGAAGGGAATTCAACTTCCCCATCAATATCACCATCCAAACCCACAAAATCATGTGAGTTTTCCTCTAAGCTCAAAGAAGAAATATCTTCCTTGCCTTTTGCACAATCTTAAATACCTTCCAAAATGGGAATGGAAATAACAGGGTTTATGTGTAAACCTCTATTCTTAGGGGGTTGCATGACATGTGTATACGCTAGTGCACGTAACGTTAACAAGTAGTAAAGTAGAAAGTGAGTGTCGATCTTCATAGGCACTAGAGTGAATATGCAATATATTAAAACAAAGAAGATTTAACTTGCAAATAGGGCTGTAATAATGATGATGAAATGATATGGTTAGCAAACTAACTTAATATCAATGAGATATTCAATGGTTTTGGAAAATAGTATGGATAGATCTCCTATCAATTATTTTATCTCAATCAACTTTGTTATCCAGTCATAGCATCTCAGTATAATTAAAATTAGCTTTAAAGCCCAATGAATGTACTTACGATTATAAATCTAAACCTTAATTAATTTATGCCGAAGCATAATTTCAGAATATGTATCGATTTCTTAAGTTCTAGTCAAAGGCTTACAAGGTGAGATGAAATGTCTATGCTACATATACCCTAAACCCGAAACCGTAAACCCAAAACCCTAAAACCCTAGACCATAAAAACCCAAACCCTAATCCCTAACCCTAAAATCCTAAACTATAAAATCCTAAAAACTAAATCCTAAAACCTTAATCCCTAAAAGGCTAACCATGAGACTCTTTCCTCTTGGTTAGCCTCTTGAACGGTCTGAATTTCAAGCTTTTTAGTGGGAGACAAAAAAGGATCAAGCTAAACATTATGGTCATCCTCCTCTTCGAACTTCTCTAGAAGGCATATGGGAGCTTCATTGTGATGATCACTAGGCTCAACCTCTTTACCTTTCTTGAAGATTTGAACCCACTCATGTTTTCACTTGTCCACCTTAGGTATGTCCTTCATTTGAGCTTTCCTTACAGTATTGAATAAAAATCATGCCCAATACATTGCAAGTCTTACACCTCATTGGTTAACTCAGATACTACAATTCTATTTTGGCTTCATAAATCCTAAAATATGTAAGAAGAAAGAACTTCCTTGCATTTTGCACAATCTTCAACACCTTCCAAGATGGGAATGGAAATAATAGGGTTTTTGTGTGAACCTCTATTCTTAGGGGGTGTTGTATGATTTGTGTATACACTAGTGCACGTATCGTTAACAAGTAATAAAGTAGTAAGTGAGTGTTGATATCCACAAGGACTAGTGTTAATATGCAATATATTGAACCAAAACATATTTAATTTGCAAATAAGGTTGTAATAATAATGATGAATCAATATGGTTAGCAAACTAACTTAATATCAATGAGACATTCAATGACTTTGGTAGCTAGTATGTATAAACCCCCCATCAATTAATTTTTCTTAATAAGTTTTATTATACAGTCATAGCAACTCGGTAGCATTAACCTTAGCGCTAAGGCCTAATGAATGTACTTACGATTACCAATCTGAATCTTAATTAACTTATGCCTAAGCATAATTTCAGATTATGAATTGATTTCTTAAGTTCCAGGCAAAGGATTTACAAGGTGAGCTAAGATGTCTATGCTACATATACCATAAACCCTCAACCCTAAACCCTAAAACCCTAAACCCTAAACTCTAAAATGCCTAAAATCTGAAATCCTAAACCCTAAACCTAAAACCATAAACTCTAAAAATCCTAAACCTTAAACCCTAAACCCTAAAACCCTAAAAATCCTAAATGCTAAACCCTATGTCCTAAACCCTAAACCCTCAAACCCTCAACCCAAAACCCAAAACCCTAAACCCTAAACCTTAAAACCCTGAACACTAAAAGCCTAAACCCTAAAAAACCTAATAAGAGCCGCTGAATGAGCTGATTTTTACTTAAGGCATTAGCCACTACATTATGGGTGATAAATGATCTCCCAGTCATAATCCTTCACCAGCTGCAACCAACGATGTTAAATCATGTTACGCTCTTTTTTTAGTGAAAAAGTACTAAGACTCTTATGATCTGAGTAAATCTAGAATTTACAGCCATACAAGTAATGTCTCCAAATCTTGAGGACAAATACAACTGCAGCAAACTCCGAATCATGTGTAGGATAGTTCTGTTCATAAGGCTTGAGTTAAGGAGAAGCATATGCTATGACCTTTCCTTGTTGTATCAAAACACAACCCAAAGCTCTCTTAGAAACGTCACTCTAAATCACCAAGCCACTCTTACCATCTAGAATGGTCAATACTAGTAGTGTCACCAATTTTTCTTTAAGGTATTGAAAGCATTTTTCACACCCAACTGTCCAACTAAAGGTGACATTCTTCCTAGTCAACTGAGTAAGCAAAATAATGATTGTTGCAAAATTCTCCATGAACCTTCTATAATATCCTACTAGACCAATAGAACTATAAACTTCCCCAACATTTATCGGTTGAGTCCATTTAAGCACTGCTTCAATCTTAGAGGGTCAACAGATATTCCATCTCAAGATACCACATGACCAAGAAATGATACTTGATGAAGCTAAAACTCACACTTCTAGAATTTGGCATATAACTTGTGTGTCCTTAACGCTTAACAAATAATTCTAAGGTGATCCATATGCTCAGCCTCTGATCTAGAGTAGACCAAAAATCACCAATGAAGACAATCACAAAAGAATCTAAGTACTCTTTGAACACCATGTCATCATATCCATAAAGGCTTCCAGAGCATTAGTTAATCCAAATGACATCACTACAAACTCGTAATGACCGTAGTGAGTACAAAACGTTGCCTTAGGGATTTCTTCATCTTAAATCCCCAACAGATGGTAACCTGATCTCAAATCAATCTTAGAGAATACTAATGGCCCTAAAGTTGATCAAACAAATACTCAATGCAATGATGTAACATGTACTTATTCTTGATAGTGACTCTATTCAACTCCCTATAGTCAATGCATAGCCTCAGTGATCCATCTTTCTTTTTTAATAATGGAGCACCCCATGGTGAAGCACTGGGTCTAATGAAACCCTTATCTAGTAATTCTTGAAGTTGGTCGTTAAGTTCTTTCAACTCAGCACGATCCATACGATACGGAGCTTTGGATATAAAGGCAGTGCCTGGTACCAACTCAATACAAAAATATGTCTCCCATGGGGGAGGAAGTCCCAGAAATCCATCAGGAAAGACATCTAAAAATTCACATATGATTATAATTGATCCAATATCCACGTGTGTTTTAGAAGTGTCCAAAACAGAAGCTAAATAGCTCCAATTACCACGATCAAGAAGACATTGTGCCTGTAAAGCATATATGACCTTTGGCATTGGTCGTTGTTGAGATCCCATGAATTTAAAGCTAGTCCACTAGCAGGTAGGAAACGAACTTCCTTTAAATAACAATCTATGTTGGCATAATTAGCAGTAAACTATTTCATCCCTACCATCACGTCAAAATCATGCATTCCTAGGACTATAAGCCTAGCATACATAACTGAACATTGGTCCTTGTGTGCTTGTTACAGGTAGCGCATAAGGGATTTGATTTTATTGCATATCTTTTTTCGTTGTGGGGACCCGGGTGAGAATTATGAGGTTTTCTCTTTTCATGAAATGATTGCTCTGACTGTGGTGGTGCATGAGGTAGAAGATTATGTTCCATCAACAAGGCTACTTCAACCACCGCTACGTAGGTGGTCTACTTATGGAGCGACATAGAACCCTTTTATCTCTGGACGAATCCCCTTTCAAATGTCTGAGCCTTCTTGATCTCGCTATCAGCGTATTGCATGGCGTAGCGAGATAATTCCTCAAACTTCCTTTCATAATCAACAATGGTCATATTACCTCGCACCGACCTAAGCAATTCGGCCTCCTTGCTTGTCCTAACGCTAATGGGAAAAGAAATTTGGCCTCCTTACTTGTCCTGACGCTAATGGGAAAATACTTCTCGAATAACAGCTCCTTAAATCGATCCCAAGTCACCAGATTATGCACAACATCACGAGCTCTTTATGTGAGCTCCCATCAGTTTTTAGCTTCTCGTGTCATCATAAATGTTACACAAACAACCTTTTAAATCTTAGAGCACAACATAAACTAGAAGATCTACTCCAATCTCAGAATCCATTCGTCAGCTAACAATGGGTCAGACGAGTGACCGTCAAAATCAGGTGGGTTTAGCCTCCTGAATGTGTGGATCAGCTGCATGTCAACCGATATTGTCTGTTGCAGTTGTTGCTATTGAGCTAGGCGAGCCCAAAAATTCTAGACACATTTTGATCATAGTCACTGGAGGGTTCGCAGTAGGATCGACCGATGCATGATTATCGTTTCTAGTGGGGGAGCCATTAGTCTGCTACCCACAAAAGTCATGACTTACCAAAAGCATAATCTTATCGCACAAATATAATATAAACATAACAAATATCCCATAATGAAACTAAAGCAAATCATATTGAACAAATAATTAAACACATATAACATGCGTGCGTACCTAACTTGAAAGGTGATGGAGGAGCCGAGTGAGCGACAAGCCATATTTTCACTAAGAAAAGTCTACAGATTCTAAAACATTTGCTCTGATACCAAACTGTAACGCCTCGATTTATGAGGGTTAAACATGCATGTTATTTCACTTATTCAAAATTCTCCAATTCAATTAAAACCGTAACTAGAGAAAATTCTCAAATTGAAAACCTAATTTGAACAGTAAATATCGGAAGCATAAAATTATTTTATGAGAAAATATACTCAATAAACTAAAAAAAATTATTCATTAATTTGTAATAAAGTCGATTGCAAAAATTCATTAAACATGAAAGTCAAACATATTATCAAAGACTAAAACATGAAAATTCATAAATTTCAGAATCAACTATAACATATTCATCTATAGGGGTGAGTATTAAAAATACTCAGGAAGTAAACTCACATACTAATAAGATTCACATGATGTAAATGTATACATAAAACTCATGCAACTTTAATTTTTCACATTCAATTGATTATTAAATAACGTAATGTACTTGTAATTAACATAATTGATTTCATGTTAAACATATAACTTGAACTTGTACTTAGTCTTGCTGATACTTATACTTGCTTGATCATAATTCGACTACTTATATCCCCCGCTTAACAACCTAACTAGAATTGTTCACACTTGAACTTGAACTTGTAACATGAACATGAACATGACGGATTGGGTGTCTTGAAACTTGACATCACTTAAAGTTATCTGAAACTTAAGGATGCTAACGTGGACATAGCTGATAACATGGCCTGAACAATCTGGTTACTTGATAACCAAGGGACATGACTAAGTCTACCTCTTGTTTACTTATCACTTTGCTTGAGTTAAGATTCATAATTCACATTATCACATATACATGAGTAAACATATAACTTATTCATGAACATAAACGATATATATATATTACGTGCATAACTCAAATATAATAATATATACCATGGTAAATAATTTCATCGTGATAAATAAAAAACTTGATCATAAGATTTGAGCAAAATAAAGAAATAATAAAAACAATTTTACGTTATATATGCTACACTTGTAGCATATGAATCGAATTACTATATAAATCCACTTACTTGGATTCGCTACGAATTAAATTCA
>QANY01002360.1:777828-808877 GCA_003255025.1 Datisca glomerata
AATCAGCCACTTTTGGAGGAAAAAAACACGGACTATGCAGCTTTAGAAATGCTATGATAAACGGATCGTGGCACGCGCATGTCAACTTCCATGGGGCATAACTTTTGACATGGGTTGAACCACGTGTTCTGTAAGATATCGAATCAAAGTTTAGTCAGAGAACTATAGTTACGATAGTGTTTACCTGTTGCAGCCCAGTTTTAAGTCCAAAAAACATGGACTGTGCAGCTTTAGAATTATTGTAACATACGGATCGCGGCACACGCATGTTAACTTCCGTAGGGCTTGACTTTTGAGAGGACCTATCCATGGCAGCATAGTTTCAAGTCCAAAAAACATGGACTGTGCAGCTTTAGAATTGTTGTAACATACGGATCGTGGCACGCGCATGTTAACTTCCGTAGGGCATAACTTTTGACATGGGTGGAACTATGTGCCCAATCGGATATCAAATCGAAGTTGATTCAGAGACCCATGGTTGCAATAGGGTTTACCCATCACAACACCTGTTTGAGTAAAAGAAAATGGATGCAGCTTTAGAATTGTTGTGACAGACGAACCGTGCCACGCACATGTTAACTTCCGTAGGGCATATCTTTTTTATATTGGTGGAACCACATGGCCTGTAAGCGATCAAATCAAAGTTTATTTAGACACCTATAGTTACGACAGTGCTTACCCATCACAGTCCAGTTTCAAGTCTAAAAAACATGTACCGCGCAGCGTTCGAATTGTTGTAACATACAGATCATGGCAAGCGCATGTTAACTTCCATAAGGAATAACTTTTGACATGGGTGCAACCACGTGCCCTGTAAGATATCAATCAAAGCTCATTCAGAGACCTACGCTTGCGACTGGGTTTACCCATCGTCGGAAAGTTTCAAGTCCAAAAAACATGAAATGTGCAGCTTCAGAATTGTTGTAACATTCAGATCGTGGCATGAGCATGTCAACTTTCATTGGGCAAAACTTTTGACATGGGTGAAACCACATGCCCCGCAAGATATCAAATCGAATCTATTTAGAGTCCTGTGTGTGCAACAGTGTTTACCCATTACAGCACCTGTCTGAGTCCAAAAAAATGGACTGTGCAGCTTTAAAATTGCTGTGACAGATGGATCGTGGCACACGCATGTCAACTTCCATAGGGCATAAATTTTGATATAGGTGGAACCACGTGGCCTGTAACATATCAAATCAAAATTTATTCAGAGGCCTGAGCGTGCAATAGGGTTTACCAAAAGCAGCCACGATTTGAGTACCAAAATCACGGACCGTACAGATTTAGAATTGCTGTGATAGATGGATCGTGGCACGCGCATGTCACCTTTCGTTGGCCATTACTTTTTACATCGGTGGAACCACGTGACCTGTAAAATATGGAATCAAAGTTTATTCAGAGACCTACAATTACGACAGTATTTACCAATCGCAGCCTAGTTTCAAGTGCAAAAAACACAGACTATGTAGCTTTAGAAATTTTGTAACATACGGATCGTTGCACGCGCATGTAACCTTTCATATGGCATAACTTTTCACAGGGGTGGAACCACGTGGCCCGTAGGATATCGAATACAAGCTTATTCAGAGACCAACGTTTACAAAAGGGTTTACCCTTTGTAGCCTAGTTTCAAGTCCTAAAAAATTGAATGTGCAGCTTGAGAATTGCTGTGACAGACGGATTGATGCCGCACATATTAACTTCCGTAGGGCATAACTTTTGACATGGGTGGAACCACGTGACCATTAAGATATCAAATCAAATTTTATTCATAGACCTAAGGGTGCGATAGGGTTTACCCAAAGGAGCCATGTTTTAAGTATAAAAAACACGGACTATGCTACTTTAGAATTGCTGTGATTGACGGATCGTGGCACGCGCATGTCAACTTCCGTAGGGCATAACTTTTGACATGGGCGGAATCATGTGGCCTGTAAGATAACAAATTAATCACTGTTACAACAATGTTTATCCGTCATAGCCCAGTTTGAAGCAAAAAAAACATGGACTGTGCAACTTTGGAATTATTGTAACATACGATCGTGGCACACGCACGATAACATCCGTCAAGTATAACTTTTAACATGGGTGGNCACGTGGCCTGTAAGATAACAAATTAAACACTGTTACAACAATGTTTATCCGTCATAGCCCAGTTT
This sequence comes from Datisca glomerata, assembly GCA_003255025.1. NCBI lineage: Eukaryota > Viridiplantae > Streptophyta > Magnoliopsida > Cucurbitales > Datiscaceae > Datisca > Datisca glomerata. The sequence goes on from QANY01002360.1 coordinate 779,991, forward strand.
GAAGCAAAAAAAACATGGACTGTGCAACTTTGGAATTATTGTAACATACGATCGTGGCACACGCACGATAACATCCGTCAAGTATAACTTTTAACATGGGTGGAACCATGTGCCCTATAAGATATCAAATCGAAACTTATTTAGAGCCCTACAGTTTCGATGGGGGTTACCCTTCACTGTCCAGTTTCAAGTCCAAGGAACATGGACTGTGTGGCTGCTGAATTGTTGTAACATACGAATCATGGCGCGAGCATGTCAACTTTCGTAGGGCATAACTTTTAACATAGGTGGAACCAAGTGCCCCGTAAGATATAAAATCGAAGCTTATTCAAAGACCTACAGGGTTTACATGTCGCAACCCAGTTTCAAGTCCAAAAACATGAGATGTACGGCTTTAGATTTGTTGTAACATACAGATCATCACACGCGCATGTTAACTTCCATAGGACATAACTTTTTTGACATGGGTGAGACCACGTGCCCTGTAAAATATCAAATCAAAGCTTATTCAGAGCCCTACAGTTACCATAGGGTTATCTTTTGCATCCCACTTTCAAGTCCAATGAACATAGACTGTGTAGCTTCAGAATTGTTGAAACATACAGATAATGGCACGAGCATGTCAACTTTCGTAGGGCATAACTTTTGACATCGGTGGAACCACGTGCCCCGTAAGATAAAAAATCGAAGCTTATTAAGAGACCTACGGGTGCGAAAGGGTTTACCCATCCTAGCACATGTTTGAGTCCCAAAAACATGGACCTACAGTTACGATAGTGCTCACATGTTTGTATAGCTTTAGAATTGCTGTGATAGACGGATCGAGGCACACGCATGTCAACTTCCATAATGCATAACTTTTGACATGGGTGGAATCACGTGGCCTGTAAGATATTGAATCGAAGTTTATTCAGAGACCTACAATTACGACAGTGCTCACTTGTTGCAGCCTAGTTTCAAGTCCAAAAAACATGGACTATGCATCTTTAGAATCATTGTAACAAAAGGATCGTGACACGCGCATATTAACTTCTGTACGGCATAAATTTTGACATGGGTGGAACCACATTCCTTGTAAGATATAAAAATGAAGCTTATTTAGAGACCTACGATTACAACAGGGTTTACCCTTCGCAGCCCAGTTTCAAGTCCAAAAAACATGGACTATGAAGCTTTAGAAATGTTGTAACATACAGATCGTGGCACGAGCATGCCAACATTCGGAGGGCATATCTTTTGACATGGGTGGAAGCACGTGCCTCGTAAGATATCAAATCAAAGCTTATTTAGAGGCCTACACATCGCAGCCCAGTTTCAAGTCCAAAAAATATGGATTGTGCAGCTTTAGAATTGTTGAGACATATGGATCGTGGCACGGGCATGTCAACTTTTGTAGGGAATAACTTTTGACATGGGTGGAACCACGTGGCCTACAAGATATTAAATTGAAATTTGTTCAGAGACCTAAGGGTGCAATAGGGTTTTGAGTACAAAAACACGGATTTTGCAGCTTTAGAATTGCTGTGATAGACTGATCGTGGCACGCGCATATCAACTTCCGTAGGGCATAACTTTTGACATGGGTGTAACCACGTGACCCGTAAGATATCGAATCAATGTTCATTCACAGACCTACAGTTACGAGAGTGTTTTCCAATCATAGCATAGTTTGACATTCAAAAAATATGGATTGTGTAGGTTGAGAATTGTTATAATATACGGATCGTGGCATGCGCATGTTAACTTCCGTCGGGCATAACTTTTGACATGGGTGGAACCATGTGTCCTGTAAGATATCAAATCAAAGTTTATTCAGAGCCCAACAGTTCTAATTGGGGTTACCCTTCACAGCCCAATTTTAAGTCCAAAGAACATGGACTGTGTAGCTACAGATTAGTTGTAGCATACGGATCATGGCAGGAGCATGTCAACTTTCATAGGGTATAACTTTTGACATAGGTCGAACCACGTGCGCCGTAAGATATAAAATCGAAGCTTATTCAGAGACCTACGGGTGCGACGAGGGTTACCCATGCTAGCACTTGTTTGATTCCAAAAAACACAGACTATGCAGCTTTAGAATTGCTATGATTGACGGATCGTGGCACGCACATGTCAACTTCTGTAGGGCATAACTTTTGACATGGGTGGAATCACGTGGCTTCTAAGATATCAAATCAAGGTTTATTCAGAGAAATACAATTGCGACAGTGTGAACTAGCCATAGCCAAGTTTCAAGTCTAAAAAACAAGGATTGTACAGCTTTAGAATCGTTACAAAGGGATCGTGGCACGCGCATGTCAACTTGCGTACGGCATAACTTTTCACATGGGTGGAACCACGTTCCCTATAAGATATCAAATCAAAGCTTATTAAGAGACCTACAGTTGCAATAGGGTTTACCCTTTGCAGCCCAGTTTCAAGTCCAAAAAAATCAACTGTGTAGCTTTAGAATTGTTGTAACATACGGATCGTGGCACGAGCATGTCAATTTTCTGAGGGCATAACTTTTGACATGGGTGGATCCATGTGCCTCGTAAAATATAAAATCAAAGTTTATTCAGAGACCTACGAGTGCGACAGGGTTTACCCATAGCACAATTTGAAGTCCAAAAAACATGGATCGTGCATCTTTAGAATTGTTGTAACATACGGATCGTGGCACGAGCATGTCAACTTTCGTATGGCATAACTTTTGACAGGGAATAACTTTTCACATGGGTGGAACCACGTGCCTCGTAAGATATAAAAGAAATTTTTTTTCAGAGTCCTACGGGTGCGAGGTGGTTTACTAATCGCAGCACCCGTTTGAGTCTAAAAAACATGGACTTTGCAGCTTTAGATTTGCTGTGATAGACTACTCGTGGCACGCGCATGTCAACTTCTGTAGGGCATAACTTTTGAAATGGGTGGAACCACATGACCGGTAAGATATTGAATCGAAGATTATTTAGAGACCTACAATTACGACAGTGTTTACTCCTTGTACCCAGTTCCAAGTCCAAAAAACATGGACTGTACAGCTTTAGAATTGTTGTAACATACGTATCTAGGAACACGCATGTCAACTTCCGTTGGGCATAACGTTTGACATGGGTGGAACCAAATGCCCACTAAGATATCAAATCAAAGCTTATTCAGAGACCTACGGTTGCGCCAGGGTTTATCCTTTACAGCCCAGTTTGAAGTCCAAAAAACATGGACTGTGCGGCTTTAGAATTGTTCTAACATATGTATCGTGACACGAGCATGTGAACTTTTACCTGGCAGAACTTTTGTCATGGGTGCAATCACGTGCCCCGTAAGACATCAAATTGAAGCTTATTTAGAGACCAACGGTTGCGACATGGTTTACGCATGGCAACCCAGTTTCAAGTCCAGAAAATGAAATGTGCAGCTTGAGAATGTTGTAACATACAGATCATGGCACTCGCATGTTAACTTTCGTAGGGCATAACTTTTGACATGGGTGGAACCTCGTGCCCTGTAAGATATCAAATCGAAGTTTATTCAGAACCCTACAGTTGTGACAGGAGTTACCCTTCACATCCCACTTTTGAGTCCAATGAACATGGACTATGTAGCTACAGATTGTTGTAACATACGGAACGTGGCACGAGCATGTCAACTTTCGTAGAGTATAACTTTTGTCATAGGTGGAAACACGTGCCTTATAAGATATAAAATCGAAGCTTATTCAGAGACCTATGGGTGCGACGGGGTTTACCCATCCCACCACCTATTTGAGTCCAAAAAATACGGACTGTGTAGCTTTAAAATTGCTGTGTTAGACGGATCGTGCCACGCGCATGTCAACTTCCGTAGGGCATAACTTTTGACATGGGTGGAACCACGTGGCCTGTAAGATATCAAATCGAAGTATATTCAGTGACCTAAGGGTGAAACAGGGTTTACAAAAAGCAACCACATTTTGAATACAAAAAACATGGACTGTGCAGCTATAGAATTGTTATGATACACAGATCGTGGCACGCGCATGTCAACTTCTGCAGGGCATAACTTTTGACATGGGTGAAACCACGTGGCCTGTAAGATATCGAATCAAATTTTATTCAAAGACCTACAATTACGACTGTGTTTACTGGTCGCTGCCCAGTTTGAAGTCCAAAAAACATAGACTGTGCAGCTTTAGAATTGTTGTAACATACGAATTGTAACACGCGCATGTTAACTTCCGTCGGGCATAACTTTTGACAAGGGTGGAACCAGGTGCCTTGTAAGATATCAAATTGAATCTTATTCAGAGTCCTTCAATTGCGATCGGGTTTACCCGTCGCAGCCCAGTTTCAAGTGTAAAAACATGAAATGTGGAGTTTTAGAATTGTTGTAACATATAGATCATGGCACGCACAAGTTAACTTTCGTAGGGCTAGCTTTAGAATTGTTCTAACATACGGATCATGGCGCGATCATGTCAACTTTCATAGGGCATAACTTTTGACATCAGTGGAAACACATGCCCCGTAAGATATAAAATCATTTCTTATTTAGAGACCTATGGGTGCGACGGGGTTTACCCATCCAACCACCTGTTTGAGTCCAAAAAACACAGACTGTGCAGCTTCACAATTGCTGTGATAGATGGATCGTGGTACGCGCATGTAAAATATCGAATCGAAGTTTATTAAGAGACCTATAATTACGATAGTGTTTACTTGTTGCAGCCCAGTTTCAAGTCCAAAAAATATGGACTGTGCAGCATTAGAATCGTTGTAACAAACGGGTCGTGGCACGCGCATATTAACTTCCGTAGGGCATAACTTTTGACATGGGTGGAACCACGTTCCCTGTAAGATATCAAATCGAAGCTTATTCAGAGATCTACAGTTGCAACAAGGTTTACCCATCGTACTAGTTTCAAGTCTGAAAACAAGGATTGTGCAGCTTTAGAATTGTTGTAACATGTAGATCGTGACACGAGCATTTCAACTTTCGTAGGGCGTGACTTTTGACAGGGGTGGAACCACGTGCCCTGTAAGATATAAAATCGAAGCTTTTTTAGAGACTTGCAGGTGCGAAGAGGTTTAAACATCACAACACCTATTTGAGTCCAAAAAACTCAGACTGTGCAGCTTAAGACTGATATGATAGACGTATCGTGGCACGCACATGTCAACTTTCGTAGGACATAACTTTCGACATGGGTAGAACCACATGGCCTATAAGATATCGAATCAAAGTTTGTTCAGAGACCTACAATTACGACACTGTTTACTCATCGCAGCCTAGTTTGAAGCCCAAAACACATGGTCTGTGCAACTTTAGAAATGTTGTAACATACGGATCGTGGCACGCGCATATTAACTTTCGTAGGGCATAACTTTTGACATGGGTGGAACCACGTGCCCTGTAAAATATCAAATCGAAAATTATTTAGAGAACCTACAGTTGCAACAGGGTTTACTCGTTGCGGCCCAGTTTTAAGTAAAAAAAATATTGACTGTGCAGCTTTAGAATTGTTGTAACATACGGATCGTGGCACGAGCATGTCAACTTTTGTAGGGCATAAGTTTTGTTATGGGTGGAACCACGTGCTGCATAAGATATCAAATCAAAGATTATTTAGAGACCTACAAGTGCAACAGGGTTTACCCATCGCAGCCCAGTTTAAATTCCAAAAAATAAGGACGGTGTAGTTTTAGAATTGTTGTAACATACGAATTGTGGCACGCATATGTTAACATCCGTCGGGTATAACTTTGGACATGGGTGGAGCCACGTGCTTTATAAGATATCAAATTGAATCTTATTCGGTGGTCTAGGGGTGCGACAGGGTTTACCCATCTTAGCACCTCATTATGTCCCAGAAAATAGACAATGCAGCTTTAGAATTGCTGTGACAGACAGATCGTGGCACGTGCATGTCAACTTCCATAGGGCATAACTTTTTACATGGGTCGAACCACATTTCCTGTAAGATATCAAATCGAAGTTTTTTCAGAAACCTACCGTAGGGAGAGGGTTTACCCATCACAGCCTAGTTTGAAGTCCAAAAAACATGGACTGTGCAACTTTAGAATTGTTGAAACATCTGTATCGTAGCACGCGCATGTCAACCACCATAGGGCATAACTTTTAACACAGGTGGAACCATGGGTCCTGTAAGATTTCAAATCGAAGCTTATTCATAGACCTATGGGTGCATAGGGTTTACCCATCGTAGCACCTCTTTGATTCCCAAAAAATAGACTATGAATATTTAGAATTGCTATGACAGACGGATCGTGGCACACCCATGTCAACTTTCGTAGAGCATAACTTTTTACATTGGTGGAACCACGTGGCCTGTAAGATATCAAATCGAAGTTTTTTTTTAGACCTATAGTTGTCACAAGGTGTAAACAACACAGCCTAGTTTGAACTCCAAACAACATGGACTGTGCAGCTTTAGAATTGTTGTAACATCCGTATCGTGACACACGCATGTCAACTTCCGTAGGACATAGCTTTTGACATGGGTGGAACCCCATGCCCTGTAAGATATCAATTTGAAGCTTATTAACAAACCTACAGTTGCATCATGGTTTACCCTTTGCAGCCCAGTTTCAATGTCAAAAAACATAGACTGTGCTGCTTTAAAATTGTTGTAACATACGGATCGTGGCACGAGCATGTCAACTTTCGTAGGGCATAACTTTTTACATGGGTGATACCACGTGCCCCGTAAGACATCAAATCGAAGTTTATTAAGGGACCTAAGGGTGCGACATTGTTTACTCATCAAAGAACCAGTTTGTGTCCAAAAAATGGACTGTACAACTTTAGAATTACTGTGACAGATGGATCATGGCATGCGCATGTCAACTTTCGTAGGGCATAACTTTTTACATGGGTGGAACCATATGGCCTGTAAGATATCAAATCAAAGCTTATTAAGAGACCAATAGTTGCGATAGGGTTTACCTGTCGCAACCCAATTTCAAATCGAAAAAACATGAAATGTACAACATTAGAATTGTTGTAAAATACAGATCGTGGCACGCACATGTTAACTTCTGTAGGGCATAACTTTTGACATGGGTGGAACCACGTGCCCTGTAAGATACCAAATCGAAGATTATTCAAAGCCCTACAATTATGACAGGGGTTACCCTTCGCAGCCCACTTTCGAGTCCAACGAACTTGGACTGTGTAGCTTTAGAATTGTTGTAACACACGAATCATGGCACACGCATGTCAACTTTCATAAGGCATAACTTTTGACATAGGTGGAACCACGTGCCCCAAAACATATAAAATTGAAGCTTATTTAGAGACCTGGGGGTGCGACGTTGTTTACCCATCCGAGCACCTGTTTGAGTCCAAGAAACATGGATTGTGTAGCTTTAAAATTGCTATGATAGATGGATCGTGGCACGCGCATGTCAACTTTTGTAGGGCAAAACTTTTGATGTCCAAAATAAATGGACTGTGCAGCTTTAGAATTGTTGTAACATACGAATTATGGCTCGCACATGTTAACTTCCGTCGGGTATAACTTAGGACATAGGTGGAGCCACGTGCTTCGTAAGATATCAAATCGAATCTTATTCGGTGATCTACAGTTGCGACAAGGGTTGCCATTCATAGTCGAGTTTCATGTTCTAATAACATGGACTGTTTAGCATTAGAATTGTTGTAACATACAGATTGCGGCACGAGCATGTCAACTTTCGTAGGGAATAACTTTTGACGTCGGTGGAAACACGTGCCTCGTAAGTTACAAAACTGAAGCTTCTTTAGAGACCTACGAGTGCGACAAGGTTTACCCATCCGAACACCTGCATGAGTGCAAAGAACAAAGATTGTGCAGCTTTAAAATTGTTATGATAGACAGACCATGGCACGCGCATTTCCACTTTCGTAGGATAAAACTTTTGACATGGGTGGAAGCACGTGACCTATATGATATCGAATCAAATTTTATTCAGAGACTTACAATTACGATAGTGTTTACTCATCGCGACCCAGTTTGAAGCCCAAAAAACATGGATTATGCAGCTTTAGAATTGTTGTAACATTCAGATCGTGGCACGCGCATGTCAACTTTCGGAGGGCATAACTTTTGACATGGGTTGAACCACGTGCCCCGTATGATATCAAATCAAAGCTTATTCAGAGACCTACGAGTGCGACACGTTTTGACAAGGGTGGAACAACGTGGCCTATAAGATATAAAATTGAAGTTTATTCAGAGACCTAAGGGTTCTGCAGGGTTTGCCAATATGAGTCATGGTTTGTGTGTAAAAAACACGGACTGTGCAGCTTTAGAATTGTTGTGATAGACTGTTCGTGGCACACGCATGTCAACTTCTGTAGGGCATAACTTTTGACATGGGTGGAACCACGTGGCCCGTAAGTTATCAAATCAAAGCTTATTTGGAGACCTACGGGTGGGATAAGGTTTGCCAATCATAGCCTAGTTTCAAGTCCAAAAACCATGGACTGTGCGGCATTAGAATTGTTGTAACATACGGATCATGGAACGAGCATGTCAACTTTCGAAGGACAAAACTTTTAACATAGGTGGAACCACGTGCCCCATAAGATATAAAATCGAAGCTTATTTAGAGACCTATGGGAGCGATGGGGTTTACCTATCCCAGCACTCGTTTAAGCCTAAAAACACAGACTGTGCAGCTTTAGAATTGCTGAGATAGACAGATCGTGGCACCTGCATGTCAACTTTCGTAGGGCTTAACTTTTGACATGGGTGGAATCACGTGGCCTGTAAGATATCGTATCGAAGTTAATTCACAGACTTAAAGGTGTAACAGGGTTTACCAAAAGCAGCCACGTTTTGAGTCTAAAAAACATGGACTTTGCAGCTTTAAAATTGCTGTGATAGACGTATCGTGGCACACACATGTTAACTTCCGTAGGGCATAAGTTTTGACATGGGTGAAACCACGTGGCCTGTAATATATTGAGTCAAACATTATTCTGAGATCTACAGTTATGAAAGTGTTTACCCATTGCACCCTAGTTTAAAGTCCAAGAAACATCGACTATGTAGCTTTAGAAATTTTGTAACATACGGATCGTAGCACGAGGATGTCAACTTTTGTAGGGCATAACTTTTGATATGGGCTGAACCATCTGCCGCATAAGATATCAAATCGAAGATTATTTAGAGACTAAGGGTGCAACAAGGTTTACCCATTGAACTCTACAGCTTAGAATTGTTGTAACATACGGATCATAGCACGCGTATATCAACTTCCATGGGTGGAACCACGTTTCCCGTAGGATATCAAATTGAAGCTTATTGAGAGAGAAGCTTATTGAGAGACCAATGGGTGCGAATGGGTTTACCCTTCACAGCTCAGTTTCAAGTCCAAAAAAATGGACTGTGCAGTTTTAGAATTGATGTGATAGACGCATCGTGGCACACACATGTCAACTTCTGTAGGGCATAACTTTTGACATGGGTGGAACCACGTGGCCTGTAAGATCTCGATTCGACGTTTATTCATAGACCTACAGTGTTTACCGATCGGAGCCTAGTTTGAAAGCCAAAAAACATGGGCTGTAAAGCTTTAGAATTGTTGTAACATACAGATCATGCGACGCACATGTTAATTTTCGTCGGGCATAACTTTTGACATGGGTGGAACCACGTGACCTGTAAGATATCAAATCAAATCTTATTGAGAGACCTACAATTGCGACACGCATTACCTTCACAGCCCATTTTTAAGTGCAAAAAACATGGAATGGGCAGCTTTAGAATTGTTGTAACATACGAATCGTGGCATGACCATGCCAACTTTCGGACGACATAACTTTTTACATGGGTGGAACCACGTGCCCCGTAAGATACCAAATCAAAGCTTATTAAGAGACCTACAGGTGCGACTGGGTTTACCCATCGCAGCCTAGTTTCAAGTGCAAAAGACATGGATTGTGCAGCTTTAGAATTGTTGTAACATATGGATCGTGGCACGTGCATGTCAACTTTCATAGGGCATGACCTTTGACAAGGGTGGACGGGGTTTACCCATCACAATAGTTGTTTGAGTCCAAAAAACACAGACTGTGCAGCTTTAGAATTGCTGTGATAGACAGATTGTGGCACGTACAGATCAACTTCTATTGTGCATAACTTTTGACATGGGTGGAACCACGTGGCCTATAAGATATCGAATTGATGTTTATTCAGGGTCCTATAATTATGACAGTATTTACACCTCGCAGCCCAGTTTCAAGTCCAAAAAACTTAGATGTGTAGCTTTAGAATTGTTGTAACATACGGATCGTGGCATGCGTATGTCAACTTCCGTAGGGTATAACTTTTGACATGGGTGGAACCAAATGTCGCGTATGATATCAAATCGAATATTATTTAGACAGGGGTGGAACCACGTGGCCAGTAAGATATCAAATCAAAGTTTATTCAGAGACCTTAGGGTGCAATAGGGTTTACCAAAATCAACCACGTTTTGAGTACAAAAAATACGGACTGTGTAGCTTTAGAATTGTAGTGATACACGGATCGTAGCTCACGCCTGTCATCTTCCGTAAGGCATAACTTTTGACATGGGTGGAACCACGTGGCCTGTAAGATATCGAATTGAAGTTTATTCAGAGACCTACAATTACGATAGTGTTTACCCATCGCAAACTAGTTTCAAGTCCAAAAAACATGGACCGTGGTGCTTTAGAATTGTTGTAAAATACTGATCGAGGCACACGCATGTTAACTTACGTAGGGCATATCTTTTGACATGGGCGGCACCATGTGCCCTGTGAGATATCCAATAGAAGCTTATTTAGAGACCTACAGTTGCAACAGGGTTTACCCATCGCCGCCCAGTTTCAAGTCCAAAAAACATGAAATGTGAAGCTTTAGAATTGTTGTAACATACACATCGTGGCACGAGTATGTCAACTTTCATAGGGAAAAACTTTTGAAATGGGTGAAACCACGTGCCCTGTAAAATATCAAATCGAAGCTTATTCAAGGACCTACGGGTGTGACAGGATTTACACGTCACAGCTCCGTACCAATTCCAAAAAACATGAACTGTGCAACTTTAGAATTGTTGTAACATTTGGATCGTGACACAAGCATGTCAACTTTGGTTGGGCATAACTTTTCATAAGGGTGGAACAACGTGCCCCGCAAGATGTATAATCGAGGCTTCTTAAGAAACCTACAGTTACCACTAGGTTTACACATAACATCGTAGTTTCGAGTCCAAAAAATATGGACTGTGCAGCTTTAGAATTATTTTAACATACGGATCGTGGCACGCGCATGTTAACTTCTGTAGGGCATAACGTTTGATATGGGTGGAACCCAGTGCCCTGTAAGATATCCAATCGAAGCTTAGTCAGAGACCTACAGTTGCGACTGGGTTTACACGTCGTAGCCCAGTTTGAAGTCCAAAAAACATGAAATTTGCAACTTTAGAAATGTTGTAACATACGGATTGTGGACGAGCATGTCAACTATCGTAGGGCATAACTTTTGACATGGGTGAAACCACTTGCCTCGTAAGATATCAAATCAAAGCTTATTCATAGTCCTACATGTGCGACAGGGTTTACCCATCGCTGCTCCATTTCAAGTCCAAAAACATGGACTGTGCAGCTTAAGAATTGTTGTAACATACATATCGTGGCACGCGCATGTTCGTAGGGCATAACTTTTGACATGGGTGGAACCACGTGGCTAGTAAGATATGGAATCAAAGTTTATTTAGAGACCTATAGTTACAACAGGGTTTACACGTCGCTGCCCAGTTTCATGTCAAAGTTTATTTAGAGACCTACGGATCATGACACGAGCTCGTCATTTATAGAAGGGCAAAAGTTTTGCTACGGGTAAAACCACGTGCCCCGTAAGATATCAAAATGAAGCTCATTTAGAGACCTACGGATGTGACAGGGTTTACCCATGACAACCTAGTTTCAAGTCCAAGAAACATGGATTGTTCAGCTTGAAATTGCTGTAACATACGGATTGTGGCACGAGCATGTCAAGTTTCGTAGGGCATGACTTTTGACAGGGGTGGAACCACGTTCCCCGAAGATATAAAATCAAAGCTTTTTCAGAGACCTGAGGGTGCGATGGGGTTTACCCATCACAGCACCTCTTTGAGTCCAAAAAAACGGAATGTGCAGCTTTAGAATTGCTGTGATAGACGGATAGTGGCACGCGCATGTCAATTTCTGTTGGGCATAACTTTTGACATTGGTGGAACCACATTCCTTGTAAGATATCGAATCGAAGCTTATTCAGAGACCTACAATTGCGTCGGGGTTTACTTTTTATAGCCCAGTTTCAAGAAAACACGGACTGTGCTGCTTTAAAATTGTTGTAACATACAAATCGTGGCACGTGCCCTGTAAGACATCAAATCGAAGCTTATTTAGAGACATGCGGGTGCGAAAGGGTTTACCCCTCACAGCATCTATTTGTGTCCAAAAAGATTGACTGTGCTGTTTTAGAACTGCTGTGACAAATGGACCGTGGCACGCGCATATCCACTTCCGTTGGGCGTAACTTTTGACGTGGGTGGAACCACGTGGCCTATAAGATATCAAATCAAAGTTTATTCAAAGACCTAAGGGTGCAACAGGGTTTACCAAAGGCAATCATATTTTGAGTACAAAAAACACAGACTGTGCAGATTTAGAATTGTTGTGATACACTGATCGTGGCAAGCGCATGTCAACTTCCGTAGGGCATAACTTTTGACATGGGTGGAACCAGGTGACCTATAAGATATAGAATCAAAGTTTATTCAGAGACCTACAGTTACAACAGTGTTTATCCGTAGCTGCCTAGTTTCATGTCCAAAAAACATGGACTGTGCAGCTTTATAATTGTTGTAACACATGGATCGTGGCACGAGCATTTCAACATTTGTAGGGCATAACTTTTAACATGGATGGAACCACGTGCCCCGTAAGATATCAAATCGAAGATTATTCAATGACCTACGGGTGCAACAGGGTTTACCCATCGCAGCCTAGTTTCAAGTCTAAAAACATGTACTGTGCATCTTTAGAATTGTTGTAACATACGGATCATGGCACAAGGAAGTCAACTTTCGTAGGAAATAAATTTTGACACGGGTTGAACCACGTGCCTCGTAAAACATCAAATCAAACTTATTCAGAGACCTACGGGTGCGACAAGATTTACACATCGTAGCACTTGTTTGAGTTAAAGAAATTGACTGTACAGCTTTCAAATTGTTGTGACAGATGGATCGTGGCACGCGCATGTCAACTTTCGTAGAGCATAACTTTTGACATGGATGGAACCACGTGGGCTGTAAGATGTCAAATAGAAGTTTATTCAGAGGCCTAAATGTGCAACAAGGTTGACCAAAAGGAGCCACGTTCTAAGTACAAAAAACACAGACTATGAAGCTTTAGAATTGCTGTAATTGACGGATCGTGGCGCACGCATGTCAACTTCCGTAGGGTGTATCTTTTGACATGAGTGGAAACACGTGGCCTGCAAGATCTCGAATAAAATTTTATTCATAGACGTAGAGTTACGACAGTGTTTACCCATCACAGCCTAGTTTGATGTTCAAAAAACATGGACTGTGCAGCTTTAGAATTGTTGTAACATACGGATCGTGACACGCGCATGTTGACTTCCGTAGGACACAACTTTTGACATGAGTGGAACCACGTGCCCTATAAGATATCAAATCGAAACTTATTAAGAGACCTACAGTTGTGAAATGGTTTTCCTGTCGTAACCAAGTTTCAAGTCCTAAAAGAATGAAATGTGCAACTTTAGAATTGTTGTAACATACAAATTGTGGCACGCGCATGTTAACTTTCGTAGGGCATAACTTTTGATATGGGTGGAAGCACATGCCCTGTAAAATATCAAATCGAAGCTTATTCAGAGCCGAGTTTCAAGTCCAAAACTCATGGAATGTGTAGATTTAGAATTGTTATAATATACAGATCGTGGCACAAGCATGTGAGCATTCATAGGGTATAACTTTTGACATAGGTGGAAACAAGTCCCCCGTAAGATATAAAATCAAAGTTTATTCAGAGGCCTAAGGGTGCAACCGGGTTTACCAAAAGCAGCCACGTTTTGAGTACAAAAAACACAAACTGTGCAGCTTTAGAATTGCTGTGACAGACGGATCGTGTCTCGCGCATGTCAACTGCCGTGGGGCATAACTTTTGTTATGGGTGGAACCACGTGGTCTATAAGCTATCGAATCAAAGTTTATTTTGAGACTATACTTACGACAGTGCTTAGCCATCACAGCCTAGTTTCAAGTCCAAAAAACATGTACCGCGCAACATTCAAATTATTATAACATACAGATCATGGCACTCACGTGTTAACTTCCGTAGGGAATAACTTTTGACATGGGTGCAACCACCTGCCCTGTAAGATATCAAATCGAAACTTATTTAGAGCCCTACAGTTTCAACTGGGGTTACCATTCACTGTCCAGTTTTAAGTCCAAAGAACATGGACTGTGTAGCTACCGAATTGTTGTAACATACTAATCGTGGCGCGAGCATGTCAACTTTCGTAGGGCATAACTTTAAACATAGGTGGAACCAAGTGCCCCGTAAGATATAAAATCGAAGCTTATTCAAAGACCTACAAGGTTTACATATCGCAAGCAAGTTTCAAGTCCAAAAACATGAAATGTGCAGCTTTAGATTTGTTGTAACATACAGATCATCACACGCGCATGTTAACTTCCATAGGGCAAATTTTTTTTGACATGGGTGGGGCCACGTGCCCTGTAAAATATCAAATAGAAGCTTATTCAGAGCCCTACAGTTACCATAGGGGTTATATTTTGCATCCCACTTTCAAGTCCAATGAACATAGACTGTGTAGCTTCAGAATTGTTGAAACATACAGATCGGGGCACGAGCATGTAAACGTTCGTAGGGCAAAACTTTTGATCTGGGTGGAACCACGTGGCCTGTAAGATATCGAATCAAAGTTTATTGAGAGACCTACAATTACGATAGTGTTTACCAATCGCAGCCTAGTTTCAAGTATAAAAAACATGGACTATGTGGCTTTAGAAATTTTGTAACATACGGGTAGTGGCCCGCGCATGTCAACTTTCTTAGGGCATAACTTTGACATGGGTGGAACCACGTGGCCCGTAGGATATCGAATTGAAGCTTATTTAGAGACAAACGTTTGTGACAGGGTTTACCCTTCGTAGCCTAGTGTCAAGTACAATAAATTGGACTTTGCAGCTTGAGAATTGCTGTGACAGACGGATTGTGACATGTTAACTTCGGTAGGGCATAACTTTTGACATGGGTGGAACCACGTGACCTGTAAGATATCAAATCGAAGTTAATTAAGAGACCTATGGGTGCAACAGGGTTTTACAAAAGCAGCCACGTTTTGAGTCCAAATAACATGGACTGTGCAGCTTTATAATCGTTGTAACATACGGATCGCGGCAAGCGAATGTTAACTTTCATAGGGAATAACTTTTTACATGGTTGGAACCACGTTCCTTGTAAGATGTTAAATCGAAGCATATTCAGAGACATACAGTTACAACAGGGTTTATCTATCGCAGCCCCATTTCAAGTCCAAAAAACATGGACTGTGCAGCTTTAGAATTCTTGTAACATACGGATTGTGGCACGAGCATGTCAACTTTTGACAGGGGCGGAACCACGTGCCCTATAAGATATCAAAGATAGCTTATTCAGGGACCTACCGGTATGACAGGGTGTACCCATCGCAACCAAGTTTCAAGTCCAAAAAACATGGATTGTGCAGCCTTAGATTTATTGTAACATATGGATCGTGGCATGAGCATGTCAATTTTTGTAGGGCATAACTTTTGACATGGGTGGAACCACGTGGCCTGTAAGATATCAAATCGAAGTTAATTCAGAGGCCTTAGGGTGCAACACGGCTACCAAAAGCAGCCACTTTTGGAGGAAAAAAACACGGACTATGAAGCTTTAGAAATGCTGTGATAAACGGATCGTGGCACGCGCATGCAACTTCCGTGGGGCATAACTTTTGACATGGGTTGAACCATGTGTTCTGTAAGATATCGAATCAAAGATTATTCAGAGAACTATAGTTATTATAGTGTTTACCCATTACAACCCTGTTTCAAGTCCCAAAAATATGGACTGTGCAACTTTAGAATTATTGTAACATACGGATCGCGACACAAGCATGTTAACTTCCGTAGGGCATGACTTTTGACAGGACCTATCCATGGCAGCCTAGTTTCAAGTCCAAAAAACATGGACTGTGCAGCTCTAGAATTGTTGTAACATACGGATCGTGGCACGCGCATGTTAACTTCCGTAGGGCATAAGTTTTGACATGGATCGAATTATGTGCCCAATAAGATATCAAATCGAAGATGATTCAGAGACCTATGGTTGCAATAGGGTTTACCCATCACCGCACCTGTTTGAGTAAAACAAATGGACTATGCAGTTTTAGAATTGCTGTGATGGATGAACCGTGGCACACACATGTCAACTTCCATAGGGCATATCTTTTTGATATTGGAAGAACCACGTGACCTGTAAGCGATCGAATCAAAGTTTATTTAGAGACCTATAGTTACGACAGTGCTTACCCATCACATCCTAGTTTCAAGTCTAAAAAACATGTACCGCACAGCGTTCAAATTGTTGTAACATACAGATCATGGCAAGCGCATGTTAACTTCCGTAGGGAATAACTTTTGACATGGGTGCAACCACGTACCCTGTAAGATATCAATCGAAGCTTATTCAGATACCTACAGTTGCGACTGGGTTTACCCATCGCCAGCAAGTTTCAAGTCCAAAAAACATGAAATGTGCAGCTTCAGAATTGTTGTAACATTCAGATCGTGGAACGAGCATGTTAACTTTCGTTGGGAAAAACTTTTGACATGGGTGGAACCACATGCCCCGCAACATATCAAATCGAATCTTATTCAGAGTCCTGTGGGTGCAACAGTGTTTACCCATTGCAGCACCTGTTTGAGTCCAAAAAATGGACTATTCAGCTTTAGAATTGTTGTGACAGACGGATCATGGCACACGCATGTCAACTTCCATAGGGCATAAATTTTGATATAGGTGGAACCACGTGGCCTGTAACTTATCAAATCAAAATTCATTCATAGGCCACAATTGGAGTACAAAAAACATGGACTATACAGATTTAGAATTGATATGATAGATGGATCGTGGCACACGCATGTCACATTTCGTAGGGCATTACTTTTGACATCTGTGGAACCACGTGACCTGTAAGATATCGAATCAAAGTTTATTCAGAGACCTACAATTATGATACTATTTACCAATCGCAGCCTAGTTTCAAGTGCAAAAAACATGGACTATGCAGCTTTAGAAATTTTGTGACATACGGATCGTTGCACGCGCATGTAACCTTTCATATGGCATAACTTTTGACAGGGGTGGAACCACGTGACCCATAGGATATCGAATACAAGCTTATTCAGAGACCAACGTTTGCAAAAGGGTTTACCCTTCATAGCCTAGTTTCAAGTCCTAAAAATTGACTGTGCAGCTTGAGAATTACTGTGACAGACGGATTGATGCACGCGCATATTAACTTCCGTAGGGCATTACTTTTAGCATGGGTAGAACCACGTGACCTGTAAGATATCAAATCGAAGTTTATTCATAGACCTAAGGGTGCGATAGTGTTTACCCAAAGGAGCCACAGTTTAAGTACAAAAAACATGGACTATGCTGCTTTAGAATTGCTGTGATTGACAGATCGTGGCACGCGCTTGTCAACTTCCGTAGGGCATAACTTTTGACATGGGCGGAATGACGTGGCCTCTAAGATATCAAGTTAAACAGTGTTACAAAAGTGTTTATCCATCACAGCCTAGTTTGAAGTAAAAGAACATGGACTATGCAGCTTTGGAATTATTGTAACATACGATCGTGGCACGCGCATGATAACATCCGTTAAGCATATCTTTTGACATGGGTGGAACCACGTGCCCTGTAAGATATCAAATCGAAACTTATTTAGAGCCCTACAGTTTTGACGGGGGTTACCCTTCACTGTCCAGTTTTAAGTCCAAAGAACATGGACTGTGTAGCTACCGAATTGTTGTAACATACGAATCGTGGCGCGAGCATGTCAACATTCGTAGGGCATAACTTTAAACATAGGTGGAACAAAGTGCCCCGTAAGATATAAAATCGAAGCTTATTCAAAGACCAACAGGGTTTACACGTCACAACCAAGTTTCAAGTCCAAAAACATGAAATGTGTAGCTTTAGATTGTTGTAACATACAGATCATCACACGCGCATGTTAACTTCCATAGGGCATAACATTTTTGACATGGGTGGGACCACATGCCCAGTAAAATATCAAGTAGAAGCTTATTGAGTGCCCTACAGTTACCATAGGGGTTATCTTTTGCATCCCACATTCACGTCCAATGAACATAGACTGTGTAGCTTCAGAATTGTTGAAACATACAGATCGTGGCACGAGCATGTCAACGTTCGTAGGGCATAACTTTTGACATACGTGGAACCACGTGCCTCGTAAGATATAAAATCGAAGCTTATTAAGAGATCTACGCGTGTAACAGGGTTTACCCATCCTAGCACATGTTTGAGTCCCAAAAACACGGACTATGTAGTTTTGAATTGCTGTGATAGACGGATCGAGGTACACGCATGTCAACTTCCGTAAAGCATAACTTTTGACATGGGTGGAATCACATTGACTATGCATCTTTAGAATCGTTGTAACAAACGGATCATGACACGCGCATATTAACTTCTGTTCGGCATAAATTTTGACATGGGTGGAACCACATTTCTTGTAAGATATAAAATCGAAGCTTATTTAGAGACCTACGATCGCAACAGGGTTTACCCTTCGTAGCCCAGTTTCAAGTCCAAAAAACATGGACTATGAAGCTTTAGAATTGGTGTAACATACGGATCGTGGCACGAGCATGCCAACTTTCGGAGGACATAACTTTTGACATGGGTGGAAGCACGTGCCTCGTAAGATATCAAATCAAAGCTTATTCAGAGACCTATGGGTGTGACAGAGTTTACCCATCA
Organism: Datisca glomerata; assembly: GCA_003255025.1. Lineage (NCBI taxonomy): Eukaryota > Viridiplantae > Streptophyta > Magnoliopsida > Cucurbitales > Datiscaceae > Datisca > Datisca glomerata. The sequence goes on from QANY01002360.1 coordinate 799,062, forward strand.
CACCCCAGTTTCAAGTAAAAAAAACATGGATTGTCCAGCTTTAGAATTGTTGGACATATGGATCGTGGCACGGGCATGTCAACTTTTGACACGAGTGGAACCACGGGCCCTGGAAGGTATCAAATTAAATCTTATTCAAAGACCTACACGTGCGACAGGTACCCTTTGAGGTTAAGTTNCAGGGTTTACCCATCACAGCCCAGTTTCAAGTAAAAAAAACATGGATTGTGCAGCTTTAGAATTGTTGGACATATGGATCGTGGCACGGGCATGTCAACTTTTGACACGAGTGGAACCACGGGCCCTGGAAGGTATCAAATTAAATCTTATTCAAAGACCTACACGTGCGACAGGTACCCTTTGAGGTTAAGTTTTGTGTCCTAAAAACACGGACAGTGTAGCTTTAGAATGGCTATAACAGACGGATTGCAGCATGTCCGCTTCCATAGGGCATAACTTTTGACAGGAGTGGAACCACGGGCCCTGTAAGGTATCAAATTAAAGCTTATGCAAAGACTTAAACGCGCGACAGGGTTTATGCCTCGGAGATGAGTTTTGTGTCCAAAAAACATGGACAGTCCAGCTTTAGAATGACTGTAACAGACGGATCGTAGCACGTCCGCTTCCGTAGGGCATAAATTTTGACACGGGTGGAACCACGAGCCCTGTAAGATATCAAATTGAAGCTTATTCAGAGATCTACAGGTGCGACCGGGTTCACCCGTCATAGCCTTGTTTTGTTTCCAAAATAAGATGGTTAGTGCAGCTTTGGAACTACTGTAATAGATGGATTGTAGCACGCGCATGTCCACTTCCCTAAGGCATAATTTTAGACACGAGTGGAACCACGAGCCCTATAAGATATAAAAGTGAAGCTTATTCACAGACCTACAGGTGCGACAGGGTTTATCCATCAGAGCGCAGTTTTGTATCCAAAAAAACATGGACAGTGCAACTTTAGAACTGCAGTAACAGACGGATCATAGCATGCACGTGTCAATTTCCGTAGGGCATAACTCTTGACACGGGTCGAACCACGGGCCCTGTAAGATATCAAATTGAAGCTCATTAAAAGACCTACAAGTGTGAAAGGGTTTATCTGTCAGAGTGGAGTTTTATGTCCAAAAAAACACGGACAGTGCAGCTTTAGAACTGCTGTCCCAGATGGATCGTAGCTAGCGCGTGTCCACTTCTGTAGGGCATAACTTTTGACACGGGTGGAACCATGGGCCCTGTAAGATATCAAATTGAAGCTTATTCAGTGACCTACAGGTGTAACAAGGTTTATCTGTCAGAGCACAGTTTTGTGTCCAAAAAAACATGGACAACACAGCTTTAGAACTGCTGTCACAGACGGATCGTAGCAAGCGCGTGTCCACTTCCGTAGGGCATAACTTTTGACACGGGTGGAACCACGGGCCCTGTAGGACATCAAATTGAAGCTTATTCAGAGACATACAGGTGCAACAGGGTTTACCCATCAGATCCTTGGTTTGACTCTAGAAAACACGGACTGTACAGCTTTAGAATTGGTGTTACAGACGGATCATAGCACGCGCGGGTCCACTTCCGTAAGGCATAACTTTTGACACCGGTGGAACCACGGGCCCTGTAAGACATAAAATTGAAGCTTATTCAGAGACATACGGGTGCGACAGGGTTTAATTGTCAGAGAAGAGTTTTGTATCCAAGAAAACACAGATAATGCAACTTTAGAACTGTTGTAACAGACAGATCGTAGCACTCGCGTGTCCATTTCCGTAGGGCATTACTCTTGACACGGGTGGAACCATGGGCCCCGTAAGATATCAAATTGAAGCTTATTCATAGACCTACAGGTGCGACAGGGTTTTCCAATCATAGCCTAGTTTTGTGTCCAAACAAACACCGACAGNTTGTATCCAAGAAAACACGGACAATGCAACTTTAGAACTGTTGTAACAGACGGATCGTAGCACTCGCGTGTCCATTTCCGTAGGGCATTACTCTTGACACGGGTGGAACCATGGGCCCCGTAAGATATCAAATTGAAGCTTATTCATAGACCTACAGGTGCGACAGGGTTTTCCAATCATAGCCTAGTTTTGTGTCCAAACAAACACCGACAGTGCAGCTTTAGAACGGCTGTCACAGACGGATCGTACCAAGCGCGTGTCCACTTCCGTAGGGCATAACTTTTGACATGGGTGGAACCACGGGCCTTGTAAGTTATCAAATTGAAGCTTATTCAGAGACTTATAGGTGCGATAGGGTTTACCCATCATAGCCCAGTTTTGTGTCCGAAAAAAGATGGTCAGTGCAGCTTTAAAACTGCTGTCATAGATGGATCGTAGCACGCGCGTGTCCACTTCTGTTGGGCATAACTTTTGACACGGGTGGAACCACAAGCCCTGTAAGATATCAAATTGAAGCTTATTCAGAGAGCTACAAGTGTAACAGGGTTTAACCTAAAAATCCGAGGTTTTCCTCTAGATAACACGGACTCTGCAGCTTTAGAATTGATGTAGCTGACGGATCGTAGCACGCGCGTGTCCACTTCCGTAAGGCATAACTTTTGACACCGGCGGAACCACGGGCCCTGTAACACATCAAATTGAAGCTTATTCAAATAGCTACAGGTGCGATAGAGTTTACCCGTCAGAGCTAAGTTTTGTATCCAAGAAAACACGGACGGTGCAGCTTTAGAACTACTGTAACAGACGGATCGTAGCACGCGCGTGTCCACATCTGTAGGGCATCACTTTTGACACGGGTGGAACCACGGGCCCTGTAAGATATCAAATTGAGGCTTATTCATAGACCTATAGGTGCGACAGGGTTTTCAAGTCATAGCCTAGTCTGGGTAAAAAAAAAACACGGTCACTGCAACTTTAAAACTGCAGTAATAGACGGATCATAGCACGCGCATGTCCACTTCCGTATGGCATAATTTTTGACATGGGTGGAACCACGGGCCCCGTAAGATATCAAATTGAAGCTTATTCATAGACCTACAGGTGCTATAGGGTTTTTCCATCAGAGTGGAGTTTTGTGTCCAAAAAAACACAGACAGTGTAGCTTTAGAACTGCTATCAGAGACGAATCGTAGCACGCTCGTGTCCACTTCCGTAGGGCATAACTTTTTACACGGGTGGAACCACAGGCCCTGTAAGATATCAAATTGAAGATTATTCAGAGTCCTATTACCCGTCATAGCCTAGTTTTATGTCCAAAAAAATGCCGCCAGTGCAGTTTCAGAACTACTGTAATAGACGGATCGTAGCATGCGCATGTCCACTTCCCTAGCTCATAATTTTAGACACGGGTGGAACCACGGGCCCTGTAAGATATCAAATTGAAGCTTATTCACAGACCTACAGGTCCTACTGGGTTTATCCATAAGGGCGGAGTTTTGTGTCCAAAAAAACATGGACAGTGCAGCTTTAGAACTGCTGTAACAAACGGATCATCGCACGTGCGTGTCCACTTCTGTAGGGCATAACTTTTGACACGGGTGGAACCACGGGCCCTGTAATATATCAAATTGAAGCTTATTCAGAGAACTTCAGGTGTGACAGGGTTTATCCCTCAGAGCAGAGTTTTGTGTCCAAAAAAATACGGACAGTGCAGCTTTAGAACTGCTGTCATAGACGGACCGTCGCACGCGCGTGCCACTTCCGTAGGGTATAACTTTTGACACGGGTGGAACCACTGCCCTGTAAGATATCAAATTGAAGCTTATTCAGAGACCTACTGGTGCAACAGGGTTTACCCATCGGATCCTAGGTTTGACTCTAGAAACAATGGACTGTTCAGCTTTAGAATTGGTGTAACAGACAGATCGTAGCACGCGCGTGTCCACTTCCATAAGGCATAACTTTTGAAACGGGTGAAACCACAGGCCCTATAAGACATCAAATTGAATCTTATTCAGAGTCCTACAGGTGCGACAGGTTTTAACCGTCAGTGCTGGTTTTTAATCCAAGGAAACACGGATAGTGCAGCTTTAGAACTGTTGTAACAGACGAATCGTAGCACGCGCGTGTCCATTTCCGTAGGGCATAATTCTTGACACGGGTGGAACCACGGGCCCTGTAAGATATCAAATTGAAGCTTATTCAGAGACATACAGGTGTGATAGGGTTTAACTATCAGAGCGAAGTTTTGTGTCCAAAAAAACACGGACAGTGCAACTTTAGAACTGCTGTCACAGAGGGATCGTAGCAAGCGCGTGTCCACTTCCGTAGGGCATAACTTCTGACACGGGTGGAACCACGAGCCCTGTAAAATATCAACTTGAAGCTTATTCAGAGACCTACAGGTGCGACAAATTTTACCTATCATAGCCTAGATTTGTGTCCAAAAAAAGAAGGTTAGTGCAGCTTTAGAACTACTGTAATAGACGGATCGTAGCACACGCATGTCCATTTCCCTAGGGCATAATTTTAGACAGGGATGGAACCACGAGCTTTGTAATATATCAAATTGAAGCTTATTCAGAGAACTTCAGGTGTGACAGGGTTTATCTGTCAAAGCAAAGTTTTGTGTCCAAGAAAATACGGACAGTGCATCTTTAGAACTGCTGTCATAGACGAACCGTCGCACGCGCGTGCCACTTCCGTAAGGCATAACTTTTGACACGGGTGGAACCACTGGCCCTGTAAGATATCAAATGGAAGCTTATTCAGAGACCTACTGGTGCAACAGGGTTTACCCATCGGATCCTAGGTTTGACGCTAGAAAACACAGACTATTCAACTTTAGAATTGGTGTAACAGACAGATCGTAGCACGCGCGTGTCCACTTCCGTAAGGCATAAATTTTCAAACGGGTGAAACCACGGGCCCTGTAAGACATCAAATTGAAGCTTATTCAGAGTCTTACAGGTGCGACAGGTTTTACCCATCAGTGCTAAGTTTTTTATCCAAGAAAACACGGACAGTGCAGCTTTAGAACTGATGTAACAGACTGATCGTAGCACGCGCGTGTCCACTTCTGTAGGGCATAACTTTTGACACGGGTGGAACCATGGGCCCCGTAAGATATCAAATTGAAGCTTATTCATAGACCTACAGGTGCTATAGGGTTTTTCCATCAGAGTGGTGTTTTGTGTCCAAAAACACACGGACAATGCAGCTTTAGAACTGCTATCAGAGACGGATCGTAGCACGCTCGTGTCCACTTCCGTAGGGCATAACTTTTGACACGGGTGGAACCACAGGCCCTGTAAGATATCAAATTGAAGATTATTCAGAGTCCTATTACCCGTCATAGCCTAGTTTTGTGTCCAAAAAAATGCCGTCAGTGCAGTTTCAGAACTACTGTAATAGACGGATCGTATCGTGCGCATGTCCTCTTCCCTAGCTCATAATTTTAGACACGGGTGGAACCACGGGCCCTGTAAGTTATCAAATTGAAGCTTATTCACAGACCTACAGGTCCTACTGGGTTTATCCGTAAGGGTGGAGTTTTGTGTCCAAAAAAACACGGACAGTGCAGCTTTAGAACTGCTGTAACAAACGGATCATCGCACGTGCGTGTCCACTTCTGTAGGGCATAACTTTTGACACGGGTGGAACCACGGGCCCTGTAATATATCAAATTGAAGCTTATTCAGAGAACTTCAGGTGTGACAGGGTTTATCCATCAGAGCAGAGTTTTGTGTCCAAAAAAATACGGACAGTGCAGCTTTAGAACTGCTGTCATAGACGGACCGTCGCACGCCCTGTAAGATATCAAATTGAAGCTTATTCAGAGACCTACTGGTGCAACAGGGTTTACCCATCGGATCTTAGGTTTGACTCTAGAAAACATGGACTGTTCAGCTTTAGAATTGGTGTAACAGACAGAACGTAGCACGCGCGTGTCCACTTCCGTAAGGCATAACTTTTGAAACGGGTGAAACCACGGGCCCTATAAGACATCAAATTGAAGCTTATTAAGAGTCCTACAAAAGCGACAGGTTTTACCCGTCAGTGCTGGTTTTTAATCCAAGAAAACACGGACAGTGCAGCTTTAGAACTGTTGTAACAGACGGATCGTAGCACGCGCGTGTCCATTTCCGTAGGGCATAATTCTTGACACGGGTGGAACCACGGGCCCTGTAAGATATCAAATTGAAGCTTATAAAGAGACATACAGGTGTGATAGGGTTTAACTATCAGAGCGAAGTTTTGTGTCCAAAAAAACACGGATAGTGCAACTTTAGAACTGCTGTCACAGAAGGATCGTAGCAAGCGCGTGTCCACTTCCGTAGGGCATAACTTCTGACACGGGTGGAACCACGGGCCCTTTAAAATATCAAATTGAGGCTTATTCGGAGACCTACAGGTGTGACAGGTTTTACCTGTCATAGCCTAGATTTGTGTCCAAAAAAAGAAGGTTAGTGCAGCTTTAGAACTACTGTAATAGACGGATCGTAGCACGCGCATGTCCATTTCCCTAGGACATAATTTTAGACACGGATGGAACCACGAGCTTTGTAATATATCAAATTGAAGCTTATTCAGAGAACTTCAGGTGTGACAGGGTTTATCTGTCAGAGCAGAGTTTTGTGTCCAAGAAAATACGGACAGTGCAGCTTTAGAACTGCTGTCATAGACGGTCCGTCGCACGCGCGTGCCACTTCCGTAGGGCATAACTTTTGACACGGGTGGAACCACTGGCCCTGTAAGATATCAAATGGAAGCTTATTCAGAGACCTACAGGTGCAACAGGGTTTACCCATCGGATCCTAGGTTTGACGCTAGAAAACACAGACTATTCAGCTTTAGAATTGGTGTAACAGACAGATCGTAGCACGCGCGTGTCCACTTCCGTAAGGCGTAAATTTTGAAATGGGTGAAACCACGGGCCCTGTAAGACATCAAATTGAAGTTTATTCAGAGTCCTACAGGTGCGACAGGTGGAATCACGGGCCCTGTAGGATATTAAATTGAAGCTGATTCAGACACCTACAGGTGCGACAGGGTTTACCCATTATATCCTAGTTTGGTGCCCAAAAAAATATGGTCAGTGCAGCTTAAGAACTGCTGTAATAGACAGATCATAGCACGCGCATGTTCACTTCCGTAGAGCTTAATTTTTGACACTGGTAGATCTACGGGCCCTGTAAGATATCAAATTGAAGCTTATTCATAGACCTATGGGTGATATAGGGTTTATTCGTCAGAGCAGAGTTTTGTTTCAAAAAAACACGGACAGTGAAGCTTTAGAACTGATGTCACAAATGGATCGTAGCACGCGCATGTCCACTTCCGTTGGGCATAACTTCTGACACAGGTAGAACCACGGGCCCTATAAGATATCAAATTGAAGCTTACTCAGAGACCTACAAGTGAAAATTGGTTTACCCATCAAATCATAGGTTTTCCTGTAGAAAACACGGACTATGCAGCTTTAGAATTAGTGTAACAGACAGATCGTAGCTCGCGCGTGTCCACTTCCGTAAGGCATAACTTTTGACATGGGTGGAAGCACGGGCCTTGTAAGACATCAAGTTAAAGCTCATTCGGATACCAACAGGTGCGATAGGGTTTACCTGTCAGAGCTAAGTATTGTATCCAAGAAAACACGGACAGTGCAGCTTTAAAACTGCTGTAACAGACGGATCGTCATCCGCGCGTGTCCACTTCCGTAGGGCATAACTTTTGACACGGGTGGAACCACGAGCCCTGTAAGATATCAAATTGAAGCATATTCATAGACCTACAGGGCGACAGGGTTTTCCAGTCATAGCCTAGTTTTGTGTCCATAAAAACACGGTCAGTGCAGCTTTAGAATTACTCTAATAGATGGATCGTAGCACGCGCATGTCCTCTTCTGTAGGGTAGAATTTTTGGCATGGGTCAAACCACGGGCCCTATAAGATATCAAATTCAAGCTTATTCACAGACCTACAGGTGTTACAGGGTTTATCTGTCACAGTGGTGTTTTGTGTAAAAAAAAACACGAACAGTGCAGCTTTAGAACTGCTGTAATAGACGAATCGTAGCGCGCGCGTGTCTATTTCCGTAGGGCATAACTTTGGACACGGGTGGAACCACGGGCCCTGTAAAATATCAAATTGAAGCTTATTCAGAGAACTAAAGGTGCGTCAGTGTTTATTCGTCAGAGCCTAGTTTGGTATCTAAAAAAATACGGTCAGTGCAACTTTAGAACTGCTGTAATAGACGGATCCTAGCACGCGCATGTTCACTTACGTAGGGCATAATTTTTGACACGCGTGGATCCACGGGCCCTGTAAGATATCAAATTGAAGCTTATTCATAAACCTACAGGTGCTACAAGGTTTATCCATCAGAGCGGAGCTTTGTGTCCAAAAAAACACGGACAATGAAGTTTTAGAACTGCTGTCACAGAGGGATCGTAGCACGCGCGTGTCCACTTCCGTTGGGCATAACTTTTGACACGGGTAGAACCACGGGCCCTGTAAAATATTAAATTGAAGCTTATTCAGAGACTTACGAGTGCAATAGGGTTTACCCATGAAATCCTAGGTTTACCCATCAAATCCTAGGGTTTACCTGTCATAGCTAAGTATTGTATCCAAGAAAACACGGACAGTGCAACTTTAGAGCTGCTATAACAGACGGATCATCGCCCGTGCGTGTCCACGGGTGCTATAGGGTTTATCCGTCAGAGCGGAGTTTTGTGTCCAAAAAAACACGAACACTGCAGCTTTAGAACTTTTGTCACAGACGGATCGTAGCACGCACGTATCCACTTCTGTAGGGCGTAACTTTTGACACGGGTGGAACCACGAGCCCAGTAAGATATCAAATTGAAGCTTATTCAGAGACCTACAGGCGCAACAGGGCTTACCCTTCGGATCCTAGGTTTGGCTCTAGAAAACACGGACTGTGCAACTTCAGAATTGGTGTAACAGACAGATTGAAGCACGCGCGTGTCCACTTCCGTAAGGCATAACTTTTGACACGGGTGGAACCAAGGTCCCAGTAAGACATCAAATTGAAGCTTATTCAAATACCTATAGGTGCGACAGGGTTTACCCGTCAGAGTGGAGTATTATATCTAAGAAAACACGGACATTGCACCTTTAGAACTGCTGTAACAGACAGATCGTAACACGCGCGTGTCCATTTCCGTAGGGCATAACTTTTGACACGGGTGGAACGACGGGCCCTATAAGATATCAAATTCAAGTTTATTCAGAGACCTATAGGTGTTATTGGGTTTATCTGTCAGAGCGGAGTTTTGTGTCCAAAAAAACACCGACAGTGCAGCTTTAGAACTGCTGTAACAGACGGATCGTAGCAAGCGCGTGTCCACTTCCGTAAGGCATAACTTTTGCCACGGGTGGAACCACGGGCCCTGTAAGATATAAATTTGAAGCTTATTCAGAGACCTACAGGTGCGACAGGGTTTACCTATCATAGCCTAGTTTTGTGTCCAAAAAAAGACAGTCGGTACAGCTTTAGAGCTAGTGTATAAGACAGATCGTAGCACGCGCATGTCCACTTCCCTAGGGACTAATTTTAAACACGGTTGGAACCACGGGCCCTCACAGATATAAAATTGAACTTTCACAGAACTACAGGTGATATAGGGTTTATCCGTCAGAGTGGCGTTTTGTGTCCAAAAAACACGGATAGTGCAGCTTTAGAACTGCTGTAACAGACGGATCGTAGCACACGCGTGTCCACTTCCGTAGGGCATAACTTTTGACACGGGTGGAACCACGAGCCCTGTAAAATATCAAATTGAAGCTTATTCAGAGAACTACACGTGTGACAGGGTTTATCCGTCAGAGTGGAGTTTTGTGTCCAAAAAACACGGACAGTGCAGCTTTAGAACTGCTGTAACAGACGGATCGTA
>QANY01002360.1:809682-828717 GCA_003255025.1 Datisca glomerata
AAAAAAAAAAAAAAAAAAAAAAGAGTTTTATGTTTGTTAAGTTCTATTTTAGACTTTATGTTTTTTTTTCTGTTTCTCCTACCTTGTGTGGTGTGGGAAACTTTCTAGAGTGTATTTTTTGTAGGCTAAGTTAAGTTAAAGTTAGGGGTTGGATAGTTGTGCTGATATAGCCAATGGTCTTTCTCTTTCCTGTCTTGCTCAACTACTCTTTTAAATATGCCTGGGGTATGCCCTTTAAATATTTGTAAATTATGCTTCGGTTAATGAAATTTTAACTTACCGAAAAAAAGGTTAATGAGGAGGGTGACCTTATTACTGATGACCAGGCTATCAAAGATCAAGTTCTTTCTTATTATGGGAATCTTCTTGGGACTTCTCACATTGATCAGGAGGTGTATTGGAGTGTTCTCTCTCAGATTCTCCCTAATAAGCTCTCTCAAGCTCACTTAGTTATCCTCAACCACCCCTATACAGAGGAAGACGTTCACACAACTATGTTTAGTTTGGGGAGTAGTAAAGCCCTTGGTCCTGATGGCTTCTCTGCTGGTTTCTTCAAAAGATATTGGCATATTATGGGCAAAGATGTTACTAAGGCTGTTTTGGAGTTTTTTAGCTCTCAATCTTTATTGAAACATGTTAACTCTACTGCCATTGCTCTTATTCCTAAGGTCCCCAATCCTTCTAAGGTTGGTGATTTTAGGCCTATATCTTGTTGTAATGTTGTTTATAAATGCATTTCTAAAATGCTTGCTGATAGACTTAAGAAAGTTCTCCCTGATCTTATTAGTAGCAACCAGACTGCTTTTGTGCCAGGGAAGAGAATTGCTGACAACATCCTTATTATGGAGAGCTTAAACTTGTTTGAGGCTATGCCTGGTCTTCAACCTAATGTACAAAAAAGTCAGATGTTCATGTCTGGGGTCCATCCATCCACTTCTCAAGCAATTCTGGACTTGTGCAATTTCAGCATTGGGGAGCTTCCTATGAGATACTTGAGGGTTCCTTTGATTACCTCAAAGCTTAGAAAAACAGATTGTATCACCCTTGTAGACCATATCACAGCTAGGGTGAAGTCTTGGGAGTCTAACTACCTTTCTTATGCTGGAAGATTACAGCTGGTTAAATCCGTGCTCTATGCTATTTTTCAATACTAGGCTGGCTTATTTATTCTTCCCAAGAAGATCTTAAATATGATTCAGGTGGTTATTAGGAATTACTTGTGGAACGCGTCAGCTGTTAAGCATTCTGGTGCTAAAGTGGCTTGGAGTGAGTTATGCCTTGATAAGTCCCAAGGAGGTTTGGACCTTAGAGATCTCTCTCTAGCTAATGAAGTGGATGTGGCTAAGCATTTCTGTTTTCTGGTCTCTTTGGATAAAGCTTCCCTTTGGAAGGATTGATGCAAGTTTTTCTTGATCAAGAAGAGCTCTATCTTCTTGGTTAATCTTGCCACTAATCCTTCTTCAAGTTGGAGGAAAATTCTGAAAATTAGAGACAAGTTTGCTGGGTATTGCAAAGCTCTTGTGGGAAAATGGTGACCAGATGTCTCTTCTCTTGGACCCTTGGCACCGTTTGGGGGCTCTTTCTCAAAGGTTTGGTCCTAGAATTTTTTTTATACTGGTTCGGATTGGACTACCAAGGTGAGCTCAGTGATCCACAATGCAGCTTGGAACTGGCCTATTTCTAACTCCCATGAGCTTATCACAATTAGAGAGGTCCATCTTCCCCCTCCTAAAGAGTCCTCATTGGACTCTTGGATTTGGACTCTTTCTCCCTCTGGTCTTTTCTCGTGGGGCACATTTATAGGAAATTGGCTCCAGCTGGTGAAAAAGTGAGATGGGCTCCTTTTATTTGGTTTAAGAAGCATATTCCCAGATATAGCTTTATTACTTGGCTTGCTGTTCTTAATAGGCTTGTAACTGCTGATAGATTGGCTGCTTGGACCTCTTCTCCTGGGTCTTCCAATGTTAGTAGTTGTGTTCTTTGTTTGTATCCTTGGGAATCTTCTGAACACTTATTCTAGCTTTATTTGGCAGAATTTGGTTGGTTTATGTGGCTTGGTGTCTTCTCCTACGAACTGGAATCAACTTATCTCCTGGCTCATTGTGAAAGTTAAGAAAGGCTACTTCTTGGGCCTTATGTTGAAGCTTATGTTTAGCTCGTTTGTCTACCATATCTGGAGAGAGAGAAATAATCGAGTCTTTGACGGCAAAATGAGAGACAAGAAAGTGGTCTTGGCTTGCATTACAAATGCCATTAGAGGTAGATTTTTTAGTCTTAAAGGCTTTTCTGTGACTGAGCATAACAAAACCATTCAGCTTGCTTGGGGATTGAATGCTTCTATTTTTGACAATTAAGCTTGGTTCTTCTGTTTCTTTAGGCTGTTATCTCTTGTAATCTTCTGTTAGTGTTTGGGTGCCTCCATCTTGTGTGTTGGTTGGTTCCTTTTTGGTTTCTTTTGCCTGGGGTATGCCCCTTGTATTTTTGTATACATCTTCTTCGGTTTATACAAAATTTTAATTTACCGAAAAAAAGAATTTGGAATATTGTGGGCAAGGATGTGACTAAAGCTATTTTGGAGTTTTTTAGCTCCCAATCTTGTTGAGGAACGTTAATTCTACTTCCATTGATCTTATCCCTAAGGTTCCCAATCCTTCAAAGGTTGGGAATTTTAGGTCTATTTCTTGCTACAATGTTATTTATGAATTCATCACTAAAATGCTTGGGCAAGAAAGTGCTCCCGGATATTACTAGTAACAACCAGACTGCTTTGGTGTCTGGGAGAGGAAATGCAAACAATATTTTCCTATCTCAGGAGCTGGTTAGAGTTTACCATAGGACTTCTAATAGTCCGAGATATGCTTTCAAGGTGGATATCAAAATAAGCTTATGATAGCTTGAACTGAGGGATTATTGGCAGAATTTTTTATTACTTGGGTTTTCCTAACCATTACTCTAACTCTGTGATGGAGTGCATCTCCTCTCCTTCTTTCTCTATTATTATCAACGGTGATTTGACAGGTTACTTCTCGGGTGCTAAAGGGCTTAGGCAGGGTGATCCTATCTCTCCCTATCTATTTGTCTTGGTTATGGAGGTTCTCATTGGTATTCTCAAGCATGCTCTCATAAAGCTGAGCTTGGCTATCACTTGAGGTGTAAGAAGCTTGGAATTGTCAACTTGTGCTTTGCTGATGATCTGTTCATCTTCTGCAAGGGTACAACTTCTTATGTTGATATTATTATGGGGAGTTTATGCTTATTTGAGGCTTTGTCTGGTCTTCAGCCTAATCTTCAAAAAAGTCAGGTCTTCATGTTTGGGGTCCACCACACTACTTCTTAGTTTATTCTAGATTTGTGTAATTTCAGTATTGGGGAGAGCCCTATGAGATATATGGGGGTCCTTTGATTACCTCAAAGCTCAGGAAAACAGATCGTATCACTTTTGTGGATCATATTACAGCGAGAGTAAAGTCTGGGGCATCCAATTACCTTTCTTATGCTGGTAGATTACAACTGGTAAAATATGTGCTCTATGCCATTTTTTAGTACTGGGCTGTTTTTTTATTCTTCCCAAAACAATTCTACATATGATGATCTAGGTTGTTATGAGGAATTACTTGTGGTGTACCTCTGGTTCAAAGCATTATGGGGCTAAGGTGGCTTGGAGCGATTTTTGCCTTTCTAAATCTCGGGGTGGCTTGGGCCTTAGAGATCTCTCTTTGGCTAATGAGGTGACAGTGGCTAAGCATTTTTGGTTCCTTGTCTCCTTGGATAAAGCTTCCCTTTGGAAGGATTGGTGTATGGTCTTCTTGATCAAGAAGAGCTCTATTTTCTTGGTTAACTATCCTCTAACCCTTCATGGAGTTGGAGGAATATTTTGAAAGTTAGAGACAAGTTTGCTGGGTTTTGCAAAGCTCAGGTGGGGTATGGTGTGCAACTTTCTCTTTTCCAGGACCCTTGGCACCCTTTGGGGGCATTGGCACAAAGGTTTGGACCTAGGATTCATTTTCGTACTGGTTGTGATTAGACTACAAAGGTGAGCTCAATCATTCATAATGGTACTTGGAACTGGACTACTTCTAACTCCCATGAGCTTATCACTATTAGGGAGCTCCCTCTCCCCCCTCCTATGGAGCACTCTTTGGACTCTTGGGTTTGGACTCCTCCTTCTGGTATATTCTTTGTGGGGCATACTTGGCTCTTGCTCCAGCTAGAGATAAAGTGAGATCGGCTCCTCTTATTTGGTTTAAGAAGCACATCCCAAGATAGCTTCATTACTTGGCGTGCTGCTGTTAATAGGCGTAAAACTGGGGATACATTAGCTGTTTGGACCTCCACTTCTAGGGCTCCCAACATCAATTCTTGTGTGCTTTTCTTGCATCCTGTGAAAACTTCTGAGCACATGTTTGTTTCTTGCCCTTTCTCCAGTCATATTTGGCAGAGTTTGGTTTGTTGGTGGGGATTGATCTCCTATCCTAGGAATTGGAATCAGTTGATCTCTTCGCTTCTTGTGAAATCTAAGATTGGTGACCTTTTGAGGCTTTTACTGAGCTTATATTCTGCACCTTTGTCTACCATATTTGGAGAGAAAGAAATGCTAGAGTTTTTGGAGGCAGGCTGAGAGACAAGAAAGTGGTATCGGCTTGCATTGTTAATGCCATTAAGGGTAGATTTTAGAGTCTTAGTGATTTCTCTATGACTGAAAAGAACAGAAGCATTCAGCTTGCTTGGGGATTGAAGGCTTCTATTTTTATAGTTAATGCTTTCTTGTTGTTTCTCTAATTGTAATCCTTTTGGTGGTTGAGTAGGTTCCAATCTTTGTTTAGATTGTTGACAACTTAATCTTTGTTTTGTTTGTTTGCACGGGGTTTGCCCCTTGTATATTTGTAAGTATCTTCTTCGGTTAATACAATCTTTTAATTTACCGAAAAAAGTGTCAAAAGTCAGTTCATGCACATGCCATGCCACAAAGAACCAAATTTAGCCAAGTTCAACTAATTTGGGCCTAAACACATCTCATTGGGTCTCTTTGACTCGGTATGCTACTAGAAGCATAAAAACTGACCATAAGATTCCAAATTCTTATCCTAAACATGTATTGGATGTGAAAAGTTTGTCCGAGTACATGCCATGTCCAAAAGAACTAAATTTAGCCAAGTTCATCTACTTTGGGCCTAACTACATCTCATTGTGTCATTTTGACTCCATACGGCACTAGAAGCACCTAAAATGACAACAATACTCCAAATTCTTATCCCAAATGTGTATCTCATGTCAAAAGTCAGTTCGAGTACATGCCATGGTCAAAAGATTCAAGCTTAGCAAAGTTCGTCTAATTTTGGCCTAAACACGTCCCATTGTGTCTTATTTACTACGTTTATCCTAGAAGCACCTAAAACAACCACAAAACTCCAAATGCATTTCCCAAGTATGTATTGGGTGTCAAAACTTAGTTTGAGTACATGCCATGCCTAAAGATCCAAGTTTAGCCTAGCTGGTGAAAAAGTCCTCTTTGGACTTTTGGACTCTTTCTCCCTCTGGTCTTTTCTCTGTGGGGCAGACATATAGGAAACTGGCTCCAGCTGGTGAAAAAGTGAGATGGGCTCCTCTTATTTGGTTTAAGAAGCATATTCCCAGATATAGCTTTATTACTTGACTTGCTGTTCTTAATAGACTTGCAACTGCTAATAGATCGGCTGCTTGGACCTCCTCTCCTAGGTCTTCCAATGTTAGTAGTTGTGTTCTTTGCTTGCATCCTTCGGAATCTTCTAAACACCTGTTTGTTTCTTGCCCTTATTCTAGCTTTATTTGGCAGAATTTGGTTGGTTTATGTGGCTTGGTGTCTTCTCCTAGGAACTGGAATCAACTTATCTCCTGGCTCCTTGTGAAAGTTAAGAAAGGCTACTTCTTGGGCCTTATGTTGAATCTTATGTTCAGCTCGTTTGTCTACCATATCTGGAGAGAGAAAAATAATCGAGTCTTTGAAGGAAAAATGAGGGACAAGAAAGTGGTCTTGGCTTGCATTACAAATGTCATTAGAGGTAGATTTTTGAGTCTTAAAGGCTTTTCTGTGACTGAGGATAACAAAACCATTCAGCTTGCCTGGGGATTGAATGCTTCTATTTTTGATAATTAAGCTTGGTTCTTCTGTTTCTTTAGGCTGTTATCTCTTGTAATCTTCTGTTAGTGTTTGGGTGCCCCCATCTTGTGTGTTGGTTGGTTCCTTTTTGGTTTCTTTTGTCTGGGGTATGCCCCTTGTATTTTTGTATATTTCTTCTTCGATTTATACAAAATTTTTATTTACCGAAAAAATACACTCCAAATTATTATCCCAGACATATACTGGGTGTCAAAAGTCAGTTATTTTACATGCCATGCTCCTTCTCCTTGTGGTCTTTTCTCTGTGGGGCATACCTATAGGGCTCTAGCTCTAGCTAGTGATAAAGTGAGATGGGCCCCACTTATTTGGTTTAAGAAGCTCATTCCTAGATATAGCTTCATTGCTTGGCTTGCTGCTCTTAATAGGCTTGCAAGTAGGGATAGAGTGGATGTTTGGACCTCCACTTCTCGGGCTTTCCATGTCACCTCCTGTGTCCTTTGCTTGCATCCTATGGAGACCTCTGAGCACTTGTTTGTTTCATGCACTTTCTCTAGTCATATTTAGCAGAGTTTGGTTAGTTGGTGTTGATTGGCCACCTCTCTTGGGAATTGGAAGCAATTGATCTCTTGGCTACTTTTGAAAGCGAAGAGTGGTGACCTTTTGGGGCTTTGGTTAAAGCTTATGTTCTGCACCTTTGTTTACAATGTATGGAGAGAAAGGAATGCGAGAGAATTTGAAGGTAGAATGAGAGATAAGAAAGTGGTTTTGGCTTGTATTGTTAATGCCGTTAGGGGCAGACTTTGGTGCGTGAAAGGTTTCTCTGAGAATGAGAAGAACAAGTAAAGCCAGCTTGCTAGGGGGTTGGATGCTACTGTTTTTTATACTTAAATTTTATTGCTTTTTGCTACCTTCTCTTGTTTGTAATCCTTTCGGTGGTTAAGTTGGCTGGAATATGTGTTTAGATTGCCCCCACTTTATTTGCTTTGTTTTGTTTGCCTGCGGAATGCCCCTTGTATATTTGTAAGTAACTTCTTTGGTTAATACAATCTTTTTAATTTACCAAAAAAAATGCTCAAAAGATCCAAGTTTAGCCAACTTCATCTAGTTTGGGCCTAAAATGACAAAAAAACTAGAAGCACCTAAAATGACAAAAAAAACTCCAAATTCTTTTCCTAAGCGTGTATTGGGTGTCATAAGTCAGTTCGAGTGCATGCCATGCCCAAGGATCCAAGTTTAGCCAAGTTCATCTAGTTTGGGCCTAAAAACGTCCCATTGGTTTTTTTTCACTCTATATGGCACTAAAAGCATCTAAACCGACCACAACACTCAAAATTGTTATCTCAAATGTGTATTGGGTGTCAAAAGTCAGTTCGTGTACATTCCATGCTCAAAAGATCCAAGTGTAGCCAAGTTTATCTAGTTTGGGCCTAAACATGCCTCATTGGGTCTTTTTGACTCCGTATGGTACTAAAAGCACCTAAACCGATCACAAGACTCCAAATTCTTATCACAAACATGTATTGGGTGTCAAAAGTTAGTTCGGGTACATATCAAGCCCAAAAGATCCAAGTAGCCAAGTTCGTCTAATTGGGGTCTATACATGTCCCATTGGGGTTTTTTTGACTCCGTACATATTAGAAGCATCTAAAATGACCACAACACTCTAAATTATTATCCCCAACATATATTAGGTGTCAAAAGTCAATTCGAGCACATGTCATGGCCAAATAATCCAAGTTCAGCAAAGTTTAACTAGTTTGGGCCTAAACATGTCCCACTAGATCTTTTTGACTCCATATCGCACTAGAAGTACCTAAAACGACCACAACACTCCAAATTCTTATCCCAAACATGTATTGGGTGTCAAAAGTCAGTTCATGTACATGCCATGCCACAAAGATCCAAGTTTAGTCAAGTTCAACTAGTTTGGGCCTAAACACATCCCACTAGGTCTCTTGTCTCTGTCTGGTACTAGAAGCACAAAAAATGATAGTAGCCCAGGAACAAGGACCTGCTCTAGAGAGAGAAGATCTCCCTCCTCTCAAGAATCCTGAGTTTCTAGTGTTTATTTTCCTCCTCCAGGGAGGGGGAGATCACTCCACCTACTACCAGCCATGCTTAATGAGGGTTACTTCACTAAGCCACCTTTTAGAGTTACTTCTAGCTCTACCTTGGAGGAATCTTCAAGTTTGGACAAGATTTCAGTTATTGAGAACAAAGAAGTTGGTTAAAAGAAAGTGTCTGTTCATGCACTAAATGTGGCAGAAGCACCTGATGCACGTATTAATGAAGTTGACAAGGAGCTTGCTACTTGTTTTGGCACTTTTAGCTACAACCTTAACTCACCAACAAAGGGAGGAAAGGTTCAAATGGCCATTAATGGAAATGATGAAGCTGCTTCAAGCTTTAATGAGGAGCATTTATCACAAGTCAAAGGTTTGGATGAGATTTCAATGTCTTGTGGGAACATTTATTTCGTTCCTTCTTCTCAGGTACAAAATGGCATGTTAATGCTGGATTCTAGTGATTTAAGGGTCCCTTCATCCTTTGGTGGAGCCCCATGTTTTGTAAATGAAGCTTTTACAAGTGCTTCTAAGGAGAAAGAGCATGTTCAGAAGCGAACAAGCTTTCCCTTGTCTGAAAAACTCAGGCAAAACACCAAGGGTCTTCTGGCCAAAGGAGGAGCACGAAGGAGAGAGATGAACAAGGGTGAAATCTATTGTCGATTGGTGAATGAGGCTGTGCCTGAGTGCCAATCATGCATTCTGACCATAGAGTAAAAGGACAAAAGCAAAAGGAGGAAGGACACCTACTCTTGCATAAATTGATGAACAACAAAGCTAAATCTTATGCTTGCAAGGATAGATAACCTACCCCAAAACCCAGAGCAAGGACAATCTCTCTTAACTACGGTTGTACCTGAAGATAAAGGGGATTTGACCTTGCCTTTGCTCAAGACATCCTTGGAGCACGTTTCAGGTACCCTTGTACTACCACCTAAGCATGGAAATGACACCTCCACGTAAGCTTCATCAAGGACAGACAGCCTGTGCCAAAACCCAGAGCAAGGACAATCTCTCTTAATTTAGGTTTACCTGAAAATAAAGGCGATTTGATCTTGCCTTTGCTCAAGACATCCTTGGAGCATGTTTCAGGTACCCTTGTACTAGCACCTAAGCATGGAAATGACATCTCCACTTCAGCTTCATCTTCTCTAACAGCTTGAAAACCTCATTTTTCCATTTTTTCAGAATAAAATCAAGTTGTTGAAGATCTTGAGTTATATGTTTTTACTCAGGATTTTAGACGAAATTGTGAGTATTATTACCCTTCGCCCAAACCTTTGAAACCATTAAAGGATAAGGGGGCTACTACGGCATTCTAAAACCATTAGGGGCAACGGAATCTACCAAAAACTTTATGAAGCTTCACCTAAAGCTCAACCAAAAGATGGATCTTGGGCTGATAGAGTTAAGAGAAACTAACCTAGTAGTAGGTTTGAACTTGAGTTTCAGGAATCATAGGGTCACTGTTAAGCTCCCAGACTTTGTTACCAAAGAAAGCTTTGCCAAAAGGGAGACTTGTTGAGTTGGCTATTTTGTGAGTAAAACAACTTCATTACACTTGGTTAAGAGGTTGCATTGCTTCTTTGGAAAGGGAGAGCTCTCCTTGATGTTCAAGCTTCCAAAGGACTCTTCTATTTCGAATTTGATAACTTAGAAGA
The DNA here is from genome assembly GCA_003255025.1 of Datisca glomerata. Lineage (NCBI taxonomy): Eukaryota > Viridiplantae > Streptophyta > Magnoliopsida > Cucurbitales > Datiscaceae > Datisca > Datisca glomerata. The sequence continues at coordinate 819,504 of QANY01002360.1, forward strand.
TAAAGATTATTTCTTTAAAGATGGATCTTGGCATTTGTTAGGGAAACCTCTTATTCTTCAACCCTTGGGAGCCTAATGTCAAATTCACAAAGCAAAAGTTAGCTATGATCCCCATTTGGGTGAAACTTTGGAATGTCCCCCTTGAGTTGAGAACTTCTGAAGCTCTAAGCTACATTGCTAGTGAAATGGGTAAAACCCCTATACTCAGATAACTTGACTGCAAAAGGAGTGAAAAGAGTATTTGCTAGAATGTATGTTGAGATATCAACCAAGTCAAGAATACTTAAGCATTTTGATATTGATCTTGGTATTGAAGGATGATATCTAATTGATGTTTTGTAGAGTATGAGGGCCTACCAAAAAAGTGTAACACCTGTGATATCTTTGGTCATGATTGTGACTTCATCCAGCAAGCTAAAATGCATAATCCCAATCCGAAGCTACAGCCCCATCTCTCCCTCAATACAACCCAAGCTCCACCTCAAACTCCCTAGCTCACTCCTCTCCCTCAACCCCCACACATTCCACCCCTAAAAAATCCCCCATTTATCCCTCTCCTCTCCCAAACACACCTCCCTTAACCCCTTTGGATGATGACAATGGCTGGATTGAGATTAAGTCCAAGAAAACAAGGAAGAAAGTCAACTCAGAAGTGGGTCTTTAACTGGCCTTCGTGCTAGACCAAGACACAGTTGAAGCCTCCCCACTAAGGGTGGAAGCGATTGAGCACCCAACTGAGGAAGAAGAGGCCAATCTTGCTGACCTGAGCAAGAACCATGAGCTTTCCACCCCTTCTCCTTCTCTAAACACTCCAAGCTCAAGAAAAGGGGGAAAGAAGAAGAAGAAGAAGGTCAAAGGCACAACACACCCTGCAAGGGGTAGGGATAAAGGAGTTGCAGCTAGTAGGAAAACCTACAACCCACACATTTATGTTTAATCATGCTACTTGGAACATTAGGGGGCTCAATGACTTCAATTTGTTGTGAGGAAGCTTTGTAAGAATTTCAATCTTTTTCTTTGTTCTGTAGTTGAAACTAAAGTGAAAAACTTTAAACCCTCTAATCTTCCTCAGACCATTTTTCCTATTTTCGAGGTGGTAGCTAACTACAATTTTGCTGCAGGGGGTAGAATTTAGGTTACTTGGGACCCAAAAGTACTTGACGTAATAGTTTTAGATACTATTGACCAAGTTATATTTTGTAAGCTTACTATTAAGCATTCTAATGTTGAATGTTATATCACATTTGTATATGCTTCAAATTCTCCAGTTCCATTGGAGGTGCAAAGAGCTTAACTTAGTCAATCTATGCTTTTGTCAATTGTTGTTATGCAGCCAGAGTATGGGCCACACTTGTGAACAAATGTGATCTACACTGCCAGGTTAGGGATTGAGATCAGTTTGTAGATTGGATGCTAGCTAATGCAAAAAGGAAGTCACTCAGAGGAGTCCTAGTTAAGCTAGCTTTTACTTTCTTCATCTATTATATATGGAGAGAAAGAAATGCAAGGATTTTTGAAGGCAAAATCAGAGATTCCAAGATCCTAACTGAAGCTATTTCACAATTAGTCAGATTAAGGCTTTGGGATTCGAAGTGTTTTGGCACTAATGATACTAATCTACGTTTAGTGGATAGATGGGGTCTTAACCCAAGCATTTTGTAAACCTTTGCTGTCTTATGAAGTATTGATATCTAATTTCAGTACTTTACATATTGCCAGTTTAATTTGCGTGCAGATCTTAAGCCTCTAATCAGGCTCTAATTTTATACTTCCTGGGGTATGCCCCTTGTACATGTGTAAGTATCTTTTGGTTTATACAATTTGTTTACCGAAAAAAAAATCTATGCTTTTATGATGACCTACACTTATTCTGAAAAGGAGAGAGAGATATAGTGTGCATGTGCTTAAGGAAGTTTTGGCCATTTTCCAAGAGCTATCAGGGCTACAACCAAATGCGTCAAAGAGCCAATTGTTCTTATCAGGGATGAGCCTAGAGATGTCTTCTCTCATTCATGCTGAACTGAGTTTTATAGAAGGGTCTCTTCCTGTTAGATATCTGGATGCCCACTCATTACAATCAAGCTTACCAAATCAGATTGTCAAGCTTTGGTTGATAGACTCACTGTGAGAATTAGATCTTGGGAAGGGTTGACCATAGCCATAAGGATAGTGTTGATAACAATGATGGTTCAAGAACCCAAGGATCAATTTTAAGGAAGAAGAAACCCTGACCCATTTTCTATGATACAAAGAGAACCTTAGGTAAAAGACCTAAGACCCAAATTGATGCTCCAAAAAGAACCAAAGGTATGGTTTAAACGCCATACTCAAGAACAAGAAGGAAAAGTGAGTGATAAGTCTAAGTTTTAGACGCCACAAGAATATTCTTGATAAGTATGAAAAGTTCTAAGAAGAACCAAAGAGAAAACTCTCACAAAGAAATTAAAATGATCAAAGTTCTTAATACATTGTGAAATCATGCTTAAATAGAAAAACTAGAAGCCTAAAGAGTCCTAAAGTGTATAAACAACCTAAGCTAAATTTAAAAGATAAATAAATATTAATCGCAGTAAATAAGGGACTAGTAGTCCACCTAAAAGAATCCTATTGGTTATCCACTTGTAGGTTAGGATTGCCAAAGTGTCATGCTCCATGTAGACTGCCATATTGAACGCTACATCATGCTCCGTGTGGGAGTGCCATGTAGGATGCTAAGTCATCTCCATGTAGGCTGCCATGTTGTATGCCACATCATGCTCCATCAAGGATGTCATGTTGGATGCCACATCATGCTCCATGAAGGATGTCATGTTGGATGCCACATCATGTTCCATCAAGGATGTCATGTTGGATGCCACATCATGCTCCAGGTGGGCTGTCACGTTGGACGCCACAAAATACTCCATGCAGGCTCCCATGTTGGATGCCACGACATGCTCCATGTAGGCTGCCATATGCCACGTCATACTTATATTGAGTGCTTCAGTCATTCTCTTTTCTCCAGCTCTTTTGATTTGACCGCTTGCTACTTGAAGTAGATTCATCCTTTGAGCTTGTGCAATCGGATGCTCATCATTCTAGGGCCCAGGTAGCTTGGACAGACCTGTATTTTGACAAGGTACAAGGTGGGTAGGGCTTTAGGGATCTGGTTCTGGCTAATGAAGTTTCTATAGCCAAACACTTATGGTTCTTGCTACTCCCTTCTAAAAGATCTCTTTGGAAAGATTGGTGTCAAACATACCTAATCAGAAAGAGATCAATTTTATTGGTTTCTATTCCCACTAACCCATCTTGGGTTTGGAGGAAGCTTCTCGAACTTAGGAGCAAGTTTCTGCCCTTCTGCTCTATAACTATTGGAGATAGTACTACTGTGTTCTTACAGATAATTGGCATCCACTAGGTGTCCTTTGGACCAGATATGGGCAAAGGCTATTCTCAGGAACATCTTGGACTATGGACTCGATGGTGAGTGCTGTCATTCAAATGGCATTGGCCAACTTCAAACACCTTTGAGATTCTTGAAATCAAAAGTGCTCCAATTCCTCCTCCCAAAGTTCAAAGGCAAGATGTTTGGAAATGGAGTGCAAGTCAGAATGGAGATTTCTCTCTAAGTCTAACCTATAAGGCATTATTCCTTACAAGACCAACTGTTAAGTAGGAAAAGGTGATATGGTTCTCTAAACACATCCCAAGTGTTAAGGCTAAACCTACACACCAAGTTCAAAGGATTCAACATCTTAAATATGAGCATGATCAAGAAGGCAAGGAGCGAGTTCAATATGTTGTTAGCATATTTCTTTTGGCCTGGTATGAAACATGATGTGCATAAGGTTTGTGAGCATTGCATTACATGTAGAGAAGCTAAGTCTAGGTTGAAACTGCATGGGTTGTATACACCACTACCTGTTCCTAGTGAACCTTGGACAGATTTTTCTATGGATTTTGTACTTGGATTGCCTAGAACTAGGAAAGGCCATGATAGTATCTTTGTCGTGGTAGATATATTTAGTAAGATGGCTCATTTTATACCATGTCATAAAACTGATGATGCTAAGTTGATTGCTAATTTAGTTTTCAAAGAAGTTGTGCGATTACATGGCAGACCTAACAGCATTGTTAGTGATAGAGATGTTAAGTTTTTGAGTCACTTTTGGCGTGTGTTATGGAGAAAGTTAGGAACTAAGTTATTGTTTTCAACTACTTGTCACCCTCAAACTGATGGGCAAACTGAGGTAGTTAATAGGACGTTGATTACTTTACTTAGGACAATTATAGAAAATAACATTAGGACATGGGAGGATTGTTTGCCACTTGTGGAGTTTGCTTACAATAGGGCTGTTCATAGCACTACTCATTGTTCTCCACTTGAGATTGTTTATGAATTTAATCTGCTTACTTCTATTGATTTATTACCATTGTCACCTAACAATTTTGTGAGTGTTGATGCTAATTCCAAGACAGATTTGGTGAAGAAGTTACATAAGCAAGTTAAAGAGAGGATTGAAAAGAAAAATGCTCAAGTCACTTCACGTGTGAATAAGGGATGAAAACCAATGATTTTTCATCCTGTAGATTGGGTTTGGGTGCATTTTCGTAAAGAGAGGTTTCCACTTCAAAAAAAGTCCAAGCTCAGCCCTAGAGGCGATGGTCCTTTTCAAATTCTTGAAAGGATTAGACAACGCATACAAATTTGACCTGCCAGGTGAGTATAATGTTAGTGATTCTTTTAATGTAGCTGATTTAAGTCCTTTTGATGTAGGTGATGCATTAGATTTGAGGTCGAATCATTTTGAGGAGAGGGGAAATGTTTAGGATAAACCAACACACCAAGTTCAAAGGATTCAACATCTTAAAGATGAGCATGATCAAGAAGGCGAGGAGCGAGTTCAAGAGGTTTTTAGTCCAATTAGCATCCCTCAAGGACCAATAACAAGGTCGCGGTCTAAGAAGCTTCAACTAGCTTTAATCCACCATTTGCAAGGCTTAGTAAATTCAGCTAGTGAAGGTCTACAAGGACATCAAAGCATTGAGATAAGTGCAACACGAGTCCAGTACAACTTGGTTCAAGTCCAAGCTATTAATGGGTTGGATTAAGTTTGTAATGGGCCATTTTTGTGTTCCCTTTTGGGCTGAACGAAATTTCACTTTATTTAGAGTCCATTAGTTTAATTTTGCTTAATATAGTCTATTCTTAATTATTATTTTAAATATAATTAGGTTAGTATCCTATTGTTGGGTTTTAGGATTTTAGGAAACCTTTGTAAATGCTATAAATATGCCTTGCTAGAATGTTTTAAAGGTCCAGAATTTTAATTTAAGAAAAAACCAAAAGGTTGTTTTGATTTTATCTTTGTGTTCTTGAGTAGAATACATGCTTCAAGAAACATTCAAGTAGTTGATCACCTTCTTGTGGAGTGTTTCGAAACTGAAATTCAGAAACAAGTTTTCTTTATTCTAGTTCTTGATCATCTATCTAAAAAATCTGTTTTTCTAGCATTTTCTTAGGGGTTGTTGCCGAATTGGGTATTGGGGTTTTCACGTTAACGCTTCGTGGGTTCCTATACATAAAGGGGTTCTCAAGATTATTCTTGGAGATTCCGTATCACCAAGGTGCAGCTTTATCTCTTGGTTGACTTTGCGAAACAAACTTGCACTAGAGATAGGGTTGCACAATGAGACCAAACACTAGGGTTTTGTGCTGATTGTGTGTGTTGTGTTGGCTACTAGGAGACAAATGAGCATCTTTTGTCAATTGTAGCTATTAGCCAGAGTATGGGCCACATTTGTAAGCAGTGTTTTACACTACCAGGTCGGGGATTGGGGTCTGTTTGTAGATTGGATGCTAGCTAATGCAAAAGGGAAGTAGCTTAGAGGAGTCTTAGTTAAGCTAGCCTTTTCTTCCTTCATCTATTATATATGGAGAGAGAAAAATGAAATGATTTTTGAAGGCAAAATCAGAGATTCCAAGGTCCCAATTTAAGCTATCTCACAATTTAGTCAGTCTAAGCCTTTGGGATTCAAAGTTTTTTTTGTTTTTTTGACAATGAAAACACAATATACTACAAAACTAGGAGCAACAAATAACAAAATACACCACAGGACATATAAAGCACAAATATCGCAAGGGAAATCACATACATAACCAGATGAAGGGAAAATTACCCTAGCAACAAACCAGCACAACAACCAACCAATGAACCAATACAGTCCAATACCTAACTTAAAACCTCAAACAAACAGAAAGATACACCAAAACACGTAAACAGACTGATTTGCGCATCAAGGTGGTGCAAACATAGAATCAAGCATCAAAAGAGACCAATACCACACAACAAAACTAATCGGGTGACCACACCGGAACCCTTCAACTGGTTAGATACGACCCCAACAAGCAGTGTGCATTCCATCGATACAAATCAAACCTCAGATCTGAAAGACCAGCTCAGAAAGAAGACACAGTCAGAACAAAGTCCGGACCTCAAGTACCATCGAGGTTCAAAACAGAGGTAGAAAGCTGCACAGGCAGACGGAGGGGAGAAAGTGAGTCCGATAGAAAAATCTCCTCCATCCATGGGGAGATCTGGTAATCGCTTGAAGGAAAATTACGACCACGAACGCGATAAAAATCAGGGCAAACTGAGCTCCAGCCAATTTTTAATTCTGGCAACTAGGCGTAGGGAAGCGGACAATAGCCAAACCAGAACAATCACCTTGTCTCAGTAGCAGCAGCTTCAGCGGAGAGAAGAACCGAGCAACCCAGCTCCGATGCAAAGCAGCACGTTGAGCAGAGATCCAAGGACCTAAATCCATGACTCAAAAGCAGGAGGAGGAGATTCGAAAACACCCCGACTATGCGGCACAAGTCCAGAAATGATTCGCAGGGTAAAACAATCCTTACCTCCGGTTCGCAGGGTACAAAGACGACGAAGGACGAGAAATCACCTAGCCTCACGTCGAAGCTCTGCACTAAAAAAATGCAAGCAAGAAATTAGAAGACTTCGAGGCGCCTCCAAGCAACAAGATCAGAAACAAGGGCCAGGCCCGGCGGCAGACAACCACCCTGACCGAGCAGACAACCACCCTGACGCCGGATAAGAAAGAGGGGAGAGGGAGCCCAGCCCTGAGCTCGACGGAGCCCAGGGCCAGGCCCGGCGGCAGATCAGGGATGGAGACTCTTTACGGCGGTAAGGTTTGCTATTTCTAGAGAGAGGTCATACTCTCTCTCTAGAAACCATAAAATTCTGTTTGGGATTCAAAGTGTTTTGGCACTAATGACACTAATCTACTTTTAGTGGATATATGAGGTCTTAACTCAAGCATTTTATAAATCACAGCTGTCATATGAAGCCGTTGAATCTAAATGCAGTACTTTACAGATCACTAGTTTAATTTACTTATAGATCTTGAGCATTTGATTAGGCTCTAATTTTGTTTTTCCTAGGGTATGCCCCTTGTATATGTGTAAGTGTCTTTTGGTTTATACTATTTGTTAACCAAAAAAAGCACAAAAAATGACCACAAGACTCCAAATTCTTATCCCAAACATGTATTGGATGTCAAAAGTTTGCCCGAGTACAAGCCATGCCCAAAAGATCCAAGTTTAGCCAAGTTCATCTACTTTGGGACTAACTACATCTCATTGTGTTGTTTTACTCCGTATGGAACTAAAAGCACCTAAAATGACCATCACACTCCAAATTCTTATCTCAAATGTGTATCTGATGTCCAAAGTCAGTTCGAGTACATGCCATCGTCAAAAGATTCAAGCTTAGCGAAGTTCGTCTATTTTGGGCCTAAACACGTCCCATTGTGTCGTTTCGACTACGTAGGCCTAGAAGCACCTAAAACAACCACAAAACTCCAAATTCTTATCCCAAGCATATGTATTGGGTGCCAAAAGTCAGTTCAAGTACATGCCATGCCAAAAGATCTAAGTTTAGCCCATCTAGTTTTGCCCTAAACATGTCCCATTGGGTCTTTTTCACTTCGTATGGCACTAAAAGCACCTAAAATGACCAAAACACTCCAAATTGTTATCCCAAACTGATAAGGATCCAGTTGAACAAGCTCAAAGAATGGATCCACTTCAAGTATCAAGAGGCCAAATCACAAAAGCTAGACAAAAGATGATGGTTGAGGCACTCAATGGGAGTATGACATGGAGTATGTCAGCCTACATGGAGCATGACATGGCATCCAACACGGCATCCTACATGGACCATGACGTGGCATCCAATATGGCAGCCCGCATGGAGATGACACATGGCATTCCATATGGAGCATGATGTGGCATTCAAAATCTTTCTCCACACCCATGAGCATTCAGAATGAATGAAAGTGATAAAAATGGAGCTCTTTCTCACTAAATAGGTGAAGCACCAATCTTTCCACAATGAAGAGAAGTCATTTGAGATTAATAACCAAAGGTGCCTTGCAACTGAAACTTCATTGGAGCGAATTAGGTCCTTTATACCAAGTCCGCCTTGAGATTTAGGGAAGCCAAGCTCATCCCATGCTACTTTGGCTCCAGAGTGCTTAGCCTCGTTAGCATTCCAAAGATAGTTCCTAAGGGAAGCCCTGACCAATTTAATGACCTTCTGGGGAATAATAAACAACCCACACCAGAATAGAAACATGTCTACCAAGACTGATTTGATTAGTTGAAGCCTACCCACAAAAGACAATAATTTTATTTCCCATGATCTAATTCTAGAAACAATATTCTCCACCAATAAGTCACAATCAACCTTACACAATTTTGAGATAATAAGGGGAACTCCCAAGTATCTCATAGGAAAAGAGCCCTTAGTTAGTGGCATGATCTCCAAAATCCCTTGTTGAACAGAGCTAGAGACCCCCGAGAAGAAGATCTGACTCTTAAGAAGGTTAGGTTTTTTTTGGGTAAACAATTTGTATAAACCAAAAGATACTTACACATGTACAAGGGGCATACCCCAGGAAGTACAAAATTAGAGCCTGATTAGAGGCTTAAGATCTGCACGCAAATTAAACTGGTAATATGTAAAGTATTGAAATTAGATATCAATGCTTCATAAGACAGCAAAGGTTTACAAAATGCTTGGGTTAAGACCCCATCTATCCACTAAACGTAGATTAGTATCATTAGTGCCAAAACACTTCGAATCCCAAAGCCTTAATCTGACTAATTGTGAAATAGCTTCAGTTAGGATCTTGGAATCTCTGATTTTGCCTT
>QANY01002360.1:835780-866154 GCA_003255025.1 Datisca glomerata
TCCAAACTTGGAGATTCCTCCAAGGAAGAGCTAGAAGCAACTCTGACTTCTGGGTTTTCCAGCATCGAACTCCCATCTCCTTTAAACTTTAGAACATCTTCATGAGACTGAAATCTCATCTTACCCGAACTTTTCTTACTGATCTTTGAACCTTGCTGAGTCTTGGTTTCAAAATAAGCATCATTCACCATTTTAGAAACTAAGCTCAGCTCCTCCCAGAGGAGGAGCAACAGAAAAGCCTCACCTGGTTTCTAGAGAGAAGGGAGAGCTTCTCTCTCTAAACATTGTAATCTTTTTATATAAACTTAAGAAGGTTAGGTTGCAGCCCTGATAATGGTTCAACGAGGTTGAGGCCTTCTTTAATAATCTGAACTGATTTCACATTCCCTTAGCAAAAAATGAAAAGGTCATCTACAAAATAAAGGTTCACTATCTTGAGCCCTTTGCACCTCCAATGGAACTCAAAAGTGGGGTCTTGGGAAGCAAATTGAAGAATCCCAGTGAGCACCTCCATAACCAAGACAAACAAATAAAGGGAGATAGGATCTCCTTGTCGCATCCCTTTCGCTCCTTTAAAGAACCCTTGGAGCTCCCCATTTATGTTGATAGAGAACATGGGGGTAGAAATACACTCCATAACACACTTGGTGAAGTTCTCTAGATTTTAAGTTGTACTAATGATCTTGTCACTTCTTTGCCGAGCATTATTGTTTCTCTTTTACAGGAGTTTTTGATTCACACTGATCATGAGTCCTTCAAACACTTAAAAGGAAAAAAAGGCAAGCTCGTTGGGTGGAGTTTGTTGAGACATTCCCTTATGTCATTTGGTACAAACAAGATGGAAAGAGGAAGGCTGAATTCATTAAGCAGATTAGATGAGAAGGAAAAACTCAATATTGAGAGGAGAACAGAGCAACATGCAAAACAAGCCAACAAAGGGTGTCATAAACTGGTTTTTGATCCCAGAGATTTGGTTTGGGTGCACATGAGAAAGGAATGGTTTCTAGGGCAAAGACTGATATGAACCCCGCCTTCGCTTTGCGATGGAACCCGATAACAATGATGGTTCAAGAACCCAATTATCGATTTTAAAGAAGAAGAAACCCTGACCCATTTTCTGTGACACAAAGAGAACCTTAGGTATAAGACCTAAGACCCAAATTGATGTTTCGAAAAGAACCAAAGGTATGGCTTAGATGCCACACTCAAGAACAAGAAGGAAAAATGAGTGATAAGTCTAGGTTTTAGGCACCACAAGAATATTCTTGATAAGTCTGAAAGGTTCTAAGAAGAACCAAAGAGAAAACTCTCAAAAAGAAATTATAATGATCAACGTTTTTAATACATTGTGAAATCATGCTTAAATAGAAAAACTAGAAGCCTAAAGAGTATAAACAAGCTAAGCTAAATTTAAAAGATAAATAAATATTAATTGCAATAAATAAAGAACTAGTAATCCACCCAAAATATTCCTATTGGCTGTCCACTTCTAGGTTAGGATGGCCAAAGTGTCATGCTCCAATAGACTCCTTTGGCTGTCCACTTCTAGGTTAGGAATTGTCAATTTATCTTGCTTCCTTGTCATCATTTAAAATGCCAAGTCAAGCTCCATGTGGACTTCCATATTGAATGCCGCATCATGCTCCATGTGAAATGCCATGTAGGATGCCAATCATCTCCATGTGGGCCGCCATGTTGTACGCCACATCATGCTCCACGAAAGCCGCCATGTTGGATGCCACATCATGCTCCATCAAGGATGTCGTGTTGGATGCCACATCATGCTCCATGTGGCTGCCATGTTGGACGCCACAGAATACTCTATGCAGGCCCCCATGTTGGACGCCACGGCATGCTCCATGTAGGCTTCCATATGCCACATCATACTCCACGTCATACTCATATTGAGTGCTTCAACCATTCTCTTTTCTCTAGCTCTTTTGATTTGACCGCTTGCTACTTGAAGTAGATCCATCCTTTGAGCTTGTGCAATCGGACCCTCATCATTCCCTCTCTCTTGAGAAAGATTTGTCCTCAAATCGTCACCTACGTCAAATGGGAACAAGTTAGTGACACGAAATATAGTACTTACATTGTTCTCACCAGGAAGATCTAGCTTGTAGTCATTGTCATTGATTCTTGCAAGGACTTCGAACGATCAATCCCCATTAGGTAGCAATTTTGACTTCTTTTGTGTAGGAATCCTTTTCTCATGCATGTGCCCCCAAACCCAAATTCTAGGTTGTAAGACAAAATTTAAACGCTCTTTATTAGCTTGCTTAGCATATTGTTCGTTCTTCTTTTCTATGTTAGCCCAGACCTTGGCATGTAAATCCTTCATAAAATCAGCATTTTTCTTACCAACAAGATTAACATGCTTATTTGTAGGTAAAGGTAATAATATATGCGTAGGAGTTGAAGAGAGAGAAATAATCGAGTCTTTGAGGTAAAGGTAATGATACATGCTTATTTGTTCGTTCTTCTGGAGAGAGAGAAATAATCGAGTCTTTGAGGGCAAAATGAGGGACAAGAAAGTGGTCTTGGCTTGCATTAGAAATGCCATTAAAGGTAGATTTTTGAGTCTTAAAGGATTTTCTGTGACTGAAGATAACAAAACCATTCAGCTTGCCTGGGGATTGAATGCCTCTATTTTTGACAATTAAGCTTGGTTCTTCTATTTCTTTATGCTGTTATCTCTTGTAATCTTCTGTTAGTGTTTGGGTGCCTCCAGCTTGTGTGTTGGCTGGTTCCTTTTTGTTTGTCTTTTTCCTGGGGTATGCCCCTTGTATATTTGTATGTTTCTTCTTCGGTTTATACAATTTTTTAATTTACCAGAAAAAAAAGTTGAAGGATTATAGCGATAAACAATAAAAAACGGAGAAAAAGAAGTAGAATGGAGAAACCTATTATATGCAAACTCAAAATGCGGTAACCACTTCTCGCATTGCCTTAAATTCTTTTGAATGATAGCACCCAATAAAGTAGAGAGTTTCCTATTAACTACCACAAGTGTTCCCATGAACGTACACAAGACATGATTCATCAACCTCATTACTAACCACTCATGCAGTCCATGTTTAGTTTTTAATGTTGTTTTTCCTTCATCTCCCTCTTTCATGCTAAGTTGATGATAACCACTTTTAAGATCAATTTTAGTAAACAAACAAGAACCATGCAATTCATCAAGCATACCAACTAATCTAGGATTGAGATAGGGATACTTTACAATGATGTTATTTATGGCTCGGCAATTAATACACATCATCCATGTCCATTCCTTCTTAGTCACAAGCAATATGAGAATCGTACTAGGGCTCATGCTTCCATGGGCATTCCCCTTTTCCATGAGCTTGCTCACTTGTCTTTGCAGCTCCTTTCTCTCATCCAGATATCTTCTATGAGCAGGTTTGTTTTAGATGGGAGCTCTGGCTATGAAGTCAATTTAGTGCTCGATTCCCCTAATTGGTGGCAGCCCTTTTGGCCTCTCCTCGGGGAATACATCTTCAAGGTGCTGGAAAAAAGATATAAAAACACTAGACAAAGAGTGATTAAGTAGCCTCTTTGTACAAAAGTACAAGCAAAGGCAGCTTGGAACTCAAAACTCTTTTAATCTCACTCTCTCTTGCACAAAATCTCTCTTTTTTTCTCTCTTGATTTTTCTAACTCCTCTCTCCCAACTCCCTATTTTTCACTCTTTTCTTTTGTTCAAGCACTCCTTCTTTTGAACTCCCACTCTCTCTCTGTTTTTCATTCACAATCGCTCTTTGTTCTTCATTCTCTCTTTTCAACTTCAATTGATCTTCTTGCACTTTTTTTGGTAAAGATCTTCTTGCACTTGTTATGGGGTAAGGCGTATAAGAGTAATAGGCGTATAAGAGTAATAGGTTTCTTATCCATTACAAAAGAGTATCTATTTTTGTAACCTTCATGAGTGGCTTTTCTATCTAATTTACACGGTCTCCCCAAGAGAAGATGACTTGCTTGCATTGGCACTACATCACACAAAACTTTATCACAGTACTTTCCAATAGAGAAAGAAACTAACACTTGCTTATGCACCTGGATTTCCCCACCTCAAACTCCCCAAATCACTCCTCTCCCTAATCCCCCACACATTCCACCCCTAAACAATCCCCCATTTCTCCCTCACTTCTCTCAAACACAACTCCCTCAACCCATTTGGATGACGACAGTGGCTGGATTGAAAATTAAATCCAAGAGATCAAGGAAGAAAGTCAACTCAGAAGTGGGTCTTGAATTGGCCTTAGTGCTAGACCAAGACATAGTTCAAGCATCCTCACTAAGGGTGGAACGTATTGAGCACTCAACTGAGGAAGAAGAGGATAATCTTGTTTTTTTTTCGGTAAAATAAAAAATTGTATAAACCGAAGAAGAAACAAACAAATATACAAGGGGCATACCCCAGGAAAAAAGACACAAATAAAAAGGAACCAGCCAACACACAAGCTGGAGGCACCCAAACACTAGCAGAAGATTACAAGAGATAACATCCTAAAGAAACAGAAGAACCAAGATTAATTGTCAANAACCCTTACATTCATGTTTAATCTTGCTAATTGGAACATTAGGGGGCTCAATGACTTCTTAAAACAAGCTTCTGTGAGGAAGCTTTGTAAGAATTTCAATCTTTCTCTTTGTTCTTTGCTCGAAACTAAAGTGAAAAACTTTAAATTCACTAATCTTGCTAAGGCCATTTTTCCTAATTGGCAGGTGGTAGCAAACTACAATTTTGCTGCAAGGGGTAGAATTTGGGTTGCTTGAGAACCAAAAGTACTTGATGTAATAGTTTTGGATACTACTGACCAAGTTATATTTTGTAAGCTTACTATTAAGCATTCTAATGTTGTATGTTATATCACATTCGTATATGCTTCAAATTTTAAAGTGATCAGGAAGAAGCTTTGGGAATCCTTGTGCTCCCACCACTCACTCACTTCTCATGCCCCATGGCTTATCACCGGAGAATTCAATGTTATTGCCTCCCCTAGTGAGAAATCAGGAGGAGCTAAGGGATGGGATGAAGGCATCTTTGACTTCAACAAATGCACTTTCACTATTGAGGTTGAGGACCTTGCATACTCAGGTTGTCAATTCACATGGTCAAACATGCATCATGATGGAACCTTTATTATGTGTAAGTTGGATAGAGCCATGAAAAATATTCACTGGATGGACTCGTTTCTCGACAAAAAGTATGTCTTTGCTCCTCCTGGCATCTCTGATCATAGTCCAATTGTCATACAAATGGAGAAGGACCCCTATAAACCAAGAGTAAGCAATGTTTAGACTCTGTAAGAAGCTTAAGGCACTCAAAGGTGAACTGAGGAGGTTCAACCAAAAATTTTGCAGTCCTTCTAGAGTTAAAGGGCTGAAGCACACATGGAGTCAATTCAAAACTTGTTGGGAAATGACCCTTTAAATGCATTGTTACAGGCTCAAGAGAGAGATGCATGCTCCGAATTATTTGAGCTTAGACATGCTGAAGAGAGCTTCTACAGGCAGAAGTCAAGAGTACAATGGCTTTATTTGGGTGATCAGACCATTTCTTTCTTTTTTTAAAGCATGAAAAAGAATAGATTCAAAACTAGGATTACACACCTGTACAACCAAGTCTCTTTACTTACTTCCCATGAGGAGATCCAAGATTATATCTTGGATTACTACAAAAACCTCTTGGGTACACCAAATGAAGAAATGGGAGTCAATTGGAGTATACTTGATTGTGCTTTGCCAAGAAAGCTTTGACCAGATCAGGCTGTACGTTTGGCTCTTCCCATTGAAGAAAATGAGGCCAAGCAAGCTATTTTCAGTATGGGAAGTGGAAAAGCTCCTAAACCAGATGGTTTTTCAGCTGGGTTCTTTAAGAAAGCATGGCATGTGGTGGGTGGGGATGTAACCAAAGCTGTTTTGGAGTTCTTTACTACAAGTAACCTCCTAAAATAGGTTAACTCTACTGCAATAACCTTAATACCAAGGGTCCCTAACCCACTAGTAGTCTACAAGAGCTTCTACAGGCAGAAATCAAGAGTACACTGGCTTCAATTGGGTGATCAGAACACTACTTTCTTTATTCAAAGCATGAAAAAGAATAGATTCAAAATCAGGATTACACACCTGTACAACCAAGGCTCTCTACTTACTTCCCATGAGGAGATCCAAGATCATATCTTGGATTACTACAAAAATCTCTTGGGTACACCCAATGAAGAAATGGGAGTGAATTGGAGTATACTTGATTGTTCTTTGATAAGAAAGCTTGGACCTGGTCAGGTTGTACCTTTGGCTATTCCCATGGAAGAAAATGAAGTCAAGCAAGCTATTTTCAGTATGGGAAGTGGCAAAGCTCCTAGACCAGATGGTTTTCAGCTGGGTTCTTTAAGAAAGCATGGCATGTGGTGGGTGGCGAGGTAACCAAAGCTATTTTGGAGTCCTTTACTACAGGTAACCTCCTAAAAGAGGTTAGCTCTACTGCAATCACCTTAATACCAAAGGTCCCTAATCCCACTACTATTGAGGACTTTAGACCTATCTCTTGTGCGATGTAGTCTACAAGTGCATCACAAAAATACTTGATGAAAGAGTCAAGCTTGTATTACCCAACATCGTAAGTCAGAACCAAAGTGCTTTTATCCCAGGAAAGAGAATGGCTGTTTTTCTCTCCCAAGAATTGCTTAAAAGCTACCATAGATCACCTGGTTTGCCGAGGTGTGCTCTGAAGGTGGATCTTAAGAAATCCTATGATAGTGTGAACTGGGCCCTAATAGATAAAGCTTTTCAATGCCTTGGCTTCCCAAATGTTTTCATTTCTTGGGTCATGGAGTACATTTCTTCTCCCTCATACTCAGTGAATATAAATGGCGAGCTGCACGGTTACTTTAGGGGTGGTAAAGTAATTAGACAGGGAGATCCAATCTCTCCTTACATCTTCGTCATCATCATGGAGATCTTGACAATGATCTTGAGCTTTGCATCCAAACACTCAGAGTTCCAGTTCCATTGGAGGTGCAAAAAGCTTAACTTAGTCAATCTGTGCTTTGTTGATGACCTACTCTTGTTCTGTAAAGGAGAGAGAAACAGCATGCATGTGCTTAAGGAAGCTTTCGCCATTTTTCAAGAGCTATCAGGGCTTCAACCAAATATTTTAAAGAGCCAACTGTTCTTATCAGGGGTGAGCCCGGAGATGTATTCTATCATTCATGTTGAACTGGGTTTTACAGAAGGGTGTCTTCCAGTTAGATATCTTGGTGTCCCACTCATTAGAACCAAGCTTACCAAATCAGATCGACAAGGTTTGCTTAATAGACTCATTATGAGAATCAAGTCTTGGGAATCAAAGTACTTGTCTTATGGAGGAAGACTCCAACTTATCAAGACTGTCTTTATGGCTATGGTAAACTTTTGGAGTGGTCTCTTCATTCTCCCTAAAAAAGTGGTGAAGACAGTCCAATGCTTGGTAGGAGATTTTCTATGGAATGGTCAAGATACTAAAGCTTCTGGGCCAAGTTAGCTTGGGCAGACCTATGTTCTGACAAGGACAAGGTGGGTTGGGCCTTAGGGATCTGGTTCTAGCTAATGAAGTTGCTATAGCCAAATACTTATGGTTCTTGCTACTCCCTTCTAAAAGATGACTTTGGAAAGATTGGTGTCAAACATACCTAATCAGAAACAGTTTAATTTTCTTAGTTTCCATTCCTTCTAACCCATCTTGGGTTTAGAGAAAGCTTCTCAAGTTCATGAGCAAGTTTCCGCCTTCTTGCTCTATAACTATTGGAGATGGTACTACTGTGAAGCTTCTTGCAGATCATTGGCATCCTCTAGGTGTCCTTTGGGCCGGATTTGGGCAAAGACTTTTGTCAGGAACTTCTTGGACTATAGACTCCATGGTGAGTGTTGTCATTCAAGACAATCAATGGCATTGGCCAACTTCAAACACCTTTGAGCTTCTTGAGATTAGAAGTGTTCCAATTCCTCCTCCTCCCAAGCTCAAAGACAAGATGTTTGCAAATGGCGTTCAAGTCAGAATGGAGATTTCTCTCCAAGTCTAACCTATAAGGCACTGTCCCCTACAAGACCAACGGTTAAGTGGGCATATGTGATATGGTTCTCTAAACACATCCCAAGGTGCAGCTTTATCTCTTGGTTGGCTTTGAGAAACAAACTTGCCACTAGAGATAGGGTCGCACAATGGGACCAAACACCAGGGTTTTGTTCTGACTATGTGTATTGTGTTGGCTACCAGGAGACACATGAGCATCTTTTTGTCAATTGTTGTTATTCAGCTAGAGTATGGGCCACACTTGTGAACAAATGTGATCTACACTGCCAGGTTAGGGATTGGGGTCAGTTTGTAGATTGGATGCTAGCTAATGCAAAAGAGAAGTCACTCAGAGGAGTCCTAGTAGTAGAATGATTAGCAATGCTCACCCAATCGGGAAAAAACAGATCTAGAAAGACTAGTAAAATTAGAGCACTTGACCTTAGTTTCAACTAAGGCACAAAAGGATAACTTGAAATCTCTACAAAGTTTCCTAACCTCAGCTTGCTTTAGAAAGACATGAAGCTCTCTTATATTTCAAGAAGCTAAATTAATCATAAACATAGAGAGAGAGTCACCATCCTCAGGAGAAACCTGAGCAACTTGATCAGCAAATAAGAGAAAAACATCTGCATTTTGCTTCTTTTTCAAACTCCTCAAGGTGGATTTGGAGAGCTTGGGAGAACGACCAGCATGAATTGCTAAGGTATCAATTGGAGAAGCTTTTGGAGGAGCCAATTGCAAGGGAGGATCAGAATGAGCATGGGGTTCACTACTTTCCTCCCTAAGCTCAATTTGACCCTTAATCTTCCTTTTACTAACAACCTGAGTCCATTCCATGTCTGGGTCATTTACATGAACAATATCCAGAGGAATAGGAGCTGAATCTTCACCCTTTGGTTCCTCAAAAACCATAAGCTCCCTATTATCATGGGGAGAGGGATCGCTAGTAGAAGCAACTTTCTCACTAGCTTGACCGGGTTTTTGGGCCACTTTGTTAGCACAATCATGACCAAAAAGGCAGAATTTGGCACACCTCTTAGGAAGACATTCATACTACACGAGCACCACCATTGAATCCCATCCTTCAAGGACAAGATCAATGGTAAAGAACTTGATCAATCATGCGAGGCTGAAATTTCCACACAAACTCTAGCATAATTATGTCTATATCTAGAGGCGGTAGAATTATCAGAGTGAGAAGGGATACCCACAGCACTAGCAATGTGGCTCAGAGCCTCTTCAGTCCATAATTCAACAGTCACATTCCACAATTTTAACCCATATTGGAAGGGTAGAGAGCTTCTCCTTAGAGAATTTCACATTTGGAGGCCTACCTAAAAGGTCCCAAAGACCAACTTCTAAGACTGAATTTTTGTCCTCCACAGAACCAAATTTAAAATAGAAAAGGCCTCTGGCTGCCGAGACCTCCTGAATACCTCTTCTAGCCCAAAAGTGCATAGCAATTTTCTTAACTAAATGTTGGGGTGCTGTCCTACCCACAAAGTAACCAACAAGGCATCCCTCCCACCTAGAGAAGTTCTCCTTGGTAATGTAATCAGGGAGCTTCACAGTGACATTGCCATTTTCCATATAAGAAGTTTAACATATCCTAAGCTTAGCTTCTTTTTAAGGTTGCCCTTAACCTTTTCAGCCCAAGAACCAGCTAGTTTCTCTTGAACTACACCATTATTAGTTAAAAGGACTTGATAATCTATTTTCATGAAGGTTATTAGGGGAAGAAATCAGAGGGGAAGGAAAAGAGCTCACCTTCTGTTTCCCTTTAGAATAAGATTTAGGAGAGAGAGAAGCTTCTCCAAGCTCAATGGCAGACCATGGCACCCTTGGCTTCCTTGGGAAAGGGAACATCCACCTTGTCACTCACAATTAATGCTGAGGTGGAGCTAAGGGAGGAGAGAGAGTCTGCCACCAGCATTGGGACCCCAACAACACTCAAGATTTGATATCCCATCTTCCCTAGTTTGATTATTCCCAATATCCAAGAAGGACACATCAAAAAGGCTGTCAAAAGGCTCCTTGATTTGAGGAGCCACTCTAGCTGCAAAAAGGTCACTTCTAGCATTAATTGGGAGGAGACGGAGAGGCAGACAACACACTGTCTTGTGCCAGAATTTGATTTTCTTCACTAAACAAGAGATATTTAGCTTCTTCTTCAACCCCACGAA
This sequence comes from Datisca glomerata, assembly GCA_003255025.1. Classification (NCBI taxonomy): domain Eukaryota; kingdom Viridiplantae; phylum Streptophyta; class Magnoliopsida; order Cucurbitales; family Datiscaceae; genus Datisca; species Datisca glomerata. The sequence goes on from QANY01002360.1 coordinate 846,023, forward strand.
GCTTGGGTAAGCTCAAGGACCTCTGAGCAACTCCTCTATATCCTCCATGAACACCACGGCTCCGTTAAGACTATACCGACGCTGGTCAGTAAGAGAAGCTTGGTTTACTTTCTTCTGGTCAAACGACCCATTCTGATTTTCTCCCTTTGGTACTGAAGAAGAAGGTTCAGCTAGATTATGGTTCTTCCCCTCAAAGTAGGAAGCAATAATAGCTCCTTTAGAGCTCTCACTTTGAGAATTTAAGACACTCACAGGAGCATTTACGTCTCTAACTACCAGGACATTAAAAATGGGTTTCCTCCTCTCTTGGTTCTTCAAAGATGACATTCCTTGAGAAGGACTTCCATTGATGCCCTTTCCAACATCTTTAATGCCCTTACCAACACCTGAATCTTGAGAAAAACACCCTTCATTCACCATTTTGAACCTGCCATACTCCCCCAAGGATCCAAGGGTAGCCTCATCTAATGATATCTTTTTGACCCCGTTGGGTATTTTTCACTCTGTATGGCACTAAAAGCACCTAAAATGACCACAACACTCCAAGTGTTATCTCAAAAGTCTATTGGGTGTCAAAAGTCAGTTCGTGTACATGCCACGCTCAAAAGATCCAAGTTTAGCCAAGTTCATCTAGTTTGAGCCTAAACACGTCTCATTAGGTCTTTTTGACTCTCAATGATACTAGAAGCACCTAAACCGACCACAAGGAATCAAATTCTTATCCCAAAGGTTTATCGGGTGTCAAGATTTAGTTTAGGTACATACCATGCCCAAAAGATCCTAGTTTTGCCAAGTTCATCTAGTTTGGGTCTAAACATTCCCATTGGGCCTTTTCGACTCTGTATGGTACTAGAAGCACCTAAAACCACCACAACACTCTAAATTATTATCCCCAACATATATTGGGTGTCAAAAGTCAGTTTGAGTACATGCCATGCCAAAAGATCCAACTTTAGCAAAGCTAGTCTAGTATGAGCCTAAACACGTCCCATTATGTCTTTTTAACTTTGTATGATACTAGAAGCACCTAATGAGATCAAAACTCCAAATTCTTATTCCAAACATGTATTAGGTTTCAAAAGTCAGTTCGTGTATATGCCACGCCACAAAGATCCAAGTTTAGTGAAGTTCATCTAATTTGGGACTAAGCAAGTCCCACCGAGTCTATCTGACTCCTTATGGTACTAGAAACACAAAAAATGACCACAGTTGAGTGCTCAATAGGTTCCACCCTTAGTGGGGAAGCTTCAACTATGTCTTGGTCTAGCACTAAGGCCAATTCAAGTCCCACTTCTGAGTTGAGTTTCTTCCTTGATCTCTTGGATGGAATCTCAATCCAGCCACTGTCATCATCCAAATGGGTTGAGCGAGTGGTGTTTGGGAGAAGTGAGAGAGTAATGGGGGATTTTTTTGGGGTGGAATGTGTGGGGGATGAGGGAGAGGAGTGATTTGGGGAGTTTGAGGTGGAGCTAGGGTTGGATTGTGGTAGAGATGGGGCTGTAGCTTGGGGATTAGGAGAAAGTGTTTTAGCTTGCTGGATGAAATCACAATCATGACCAAAGATATCACACTTGTCACACCTCTTTGGTAGGCCCTCATACTCTACAAAAACATCAATTGGATCCCATCCTTCAAAACCAAGATCAATATCAAGATGCTTAAGGATTCTTGACTTGGTTGAAATCTCAACACAGATTCTAGCGAAGTCTCTTTTCACTCCTTTTGCAGTCAAGTGATCCGAGTATAGGGGTTTACCCACTGCACTAGCAATGTAGCTTAGAGCTTCAGAGGTTCTCAACTCAAGGGGAACATTCCAAAGTTTCACCCAAATGGGGATCTTAGCTAACTTTTCCTTTGTGAATTTGACATTAGGCTCCCATGGTTGCAGAATAAGAGGTTTCCCTAACAAATGCCAAGGTCCATCTTTAAAGAAATAATCTCGATGTTCTAAGTTATCAAATTTGAAATAGAAGAGTCCTTTGGAAGCTTGAACATCAAGGAGACCTCTCCCTTTCCAAAGCTGCAACGCAATCCTCTTAACCAAGTGTAATGGAGCTGTTTTACCCACAAAATAGCCAACCAAACAAGTCTCCCATTTGGCAAAGCTGTCTTTGGTAACAAAGTCAGGGAGCTTTACAATGACCCTATGTTCTTCATAAATTGTAGACTCCTGAAACTCAAGCTCAAACCTACTAGGTTGGTTTCTCTTAACTTTATCAGCCCAAGATCCATCCTTTTGTTGAGCTTTAGGTGAAGCTTCACAAAGTTTATGGTAGATAGTGTTGCCCTTAAGGGTTTCAGAAATACCCTTAGCAGCCACCTCCTTATTCTTTAAAGGTTCCAAAGGTTTGGGGGAAGGATAATACTCACAATTTCGTCTAAACCCCTGAGTAAAAGCATATAACTCAAGATCATCAACTACTTGATTGTATTCTGGAAAAATGGATGAATGAGGTTTTCGAGCTGTTGGAGAAGATGAAGCTGACGTGGAGGTGTCCTTTCCATGCTTAGGTGGTAGTACAAAGGTACCTGAAACATGCTCCAAGGATGTCTTGAGCAAAGGCAAGGTCAAATCCCCTTTATGTTCAGGTACAACTGTAATTAAGAGAGGCTGTCCTTGCTCCGGGTTTTGGGGCAGGTTGTCTGTCCTTGATGGAGCTGACGTGGAGGAGTCATATCCATGCATAGGTGGTAGTACAAGGGTACCTAAAACGTGCTCCAAGGATGTCTTGGGCAAAGGCAATGTCAAATCACCTTTATCTTCAGGTACAGCCACAATTAAGACAGATTGTCCTTGCTCCGGGTTTTGGGGCAGGCTGTCTGTCCTTGATGGAGCTGACGTGGAGGAGTCATATCCATGCATAGGTGGTAGTACAAGGGTACCTAAAACGTGCTCCAAGGATGTCTTGGGCAAAGGCAATGTCAAATCACCTTTATCTTCAGGTACAGCCACAATTAAGACAGATTGTCCTTGCTCCGGGTTTTGGGGCAGGCTGTCTGTCCTTGCAAGCAAAGTTTTAGCTTTGTTGTTGCCCAAGGTATGCAAGAGTAGGTGTCCTTTCTCCTTTTGCTTTTGTCCTTTCACTTTTTGATCAGAATGCATGTCATTGTTTGTACTCCATGCACAACTAGGGTTAGCTAGAATTGGTGAGGTGGCAGGAGTTGATTGGCTCTCAAGTACAGCCTCATTGACCAATGGACAAAAGATTTCACCCTTGATCATCTCTCTTCTTCGTGCTCCTCCTTTGGCCAGAGAACCCTTGGTGATTTGCCTGAGTTTTTCAGACAAGGGAAAGCTTGTTTGCTTCTGAAAATGCTCTTTGTCCTTAGAAGCACAGGTAAAAGCTTCATTTACAAAACATGGGGCTCCACCAAATGATGAATGAACCCTTAAAGCACTAGAATCCAGTAATAACAAGTCATTGTGTACTTGAGAAGAAGGGACCAAAGAAATGTGCCCACAAGACATTGAGAGCTCATCCAAACCTTTGATTTGCTCCTCATTAGAGCTAGAAGCAGCCTCATCATCGCCATTAATGGCCATTTGGACCTTTCCTCCCTTATTTGGTGAGTTAAGGTTGTAGCTAAAGGTGCCAAAACAAGTAGCATGCTCCTCGTCATCTCCATTAATACGAGCACCAAGTGCTTCCGCCACATTTAGTGCACAAACACACACCTTCTTCTCACCAACTTCTTTGTTCTCCATAGCTAAAATCTTATCCAAACTTGGAGATTCCTCCAAGGAAGAGCTAGAAGCAACTCTGACTTCTGGGTTTTCCAGCATCGAACTCCCATCTCCTTTAAGCATTAGAACATCTTCATGAGACTGAAAGCTCATCTTACCCGAACTTTTCTTACTGATCTTTGAACCTTGCTGAGTCTTGGTTTCAAAATAAGCATCATTCACCATTTTAGAAACTAAGCTCAGCTCCTCCCAGAGGAGGAGCAATAGAAAAGCCTCACCTGGTTTCTAGAGAGAAGGGAGAGCGACTCTATGGCTCTAGAAACACCTTAAACGGCACAACACTCCAAATTCTTATCACAAACGTGTATCTGGTGTCAAAAGTCAGTTAGAGTACATGTCATCTAGTTTGGGCCTAAACACGTCTCAAAAATATATATACTTTTGTAATTGATAAGAAACCCATTACTCTTGTACCCCTAACCCCAAAACAAGTTTAAGAAGATCAATTCAAGTTGAAAAGAGAGAATGAAAAACAAAGAGAGATTTAGAATGGAAAAAAAAAGAGAAAGAGTGAGCAAAATAAAGAGAGTGAGAGTTCTAAAAAAGGAGTGTTTGAACAAAAGAAAAGAGTGAAAAATAGAGAGTTGGGTGAGAGGAGTGAGAAAAATCAAGAGAGAAGAAAAGAGAGTTTTGATGCAAGAGAGATTGAGATTAACTTTATTTCCTAGTATTTTTTTTTCGGTAAATTAAAAAATTGTATAAACCGAAGAAGAAACATACAAATATACAAGGGGCATACCCCAGGCAAAAGAAACAAAAAAGGAACCAGCCAACACACAAGCCGGAGGCACCCAAACACTAACAGAAGATTACAAGAGATAACAGCCTAAAGAAATAGAAGAACCAACCTTAATTGTCAAAAATAGAGGCATTCAATCCCCAGGCAAGCTAAATGGTTTTGTTATCTTCAGTCACAGAAAATCCTTTAAGACTCAAAAATCTACCTTTAATGGCATTTCTAATGCAAGCCAAGACCACTTTCTTGTCTCTCATTTTGCCCTCAAAGACTCGATTATTTCTCTCTCTCCAGATATGGTAGACAAACGAGCTGAACATAAGCTTCAACATAAGGCCCAAGAAAGTAGCCTTTCTTAAATTTCACAAGGAGTCAGGAGATAAGTTGATTCCAGTTCCTAAGAGAAGACACCAAGCCACACAAACCAACCAAATTCTGCCAAATAAAGCTAGAATAAGGGCAAGAAACAAACAGGTGTTCAGAAGATTCCGAAGGATGTAAGCAAAGAACACAACTACTAACATTGGAAAACCCAGGAGAGGAGGTCCAAGCAGCCAATCTATCCGCAGTTGCAAGCCTATTAAGAACAGCAAGCCAAGTAATAAAGCTATATCTGGGAATATGCTTCTTAAACCAAATAAGATGAGCCCATCTCACTTTTTCACTAGCTGGAGCCAATTTCCTATAAGTGTGCTCCACAGAGAAAAGACCAGAGGGAGAAAGAGTCCAAATCCAAGAGTCCAAAGTGGACTCTTTAGGAGGGGGAAGATGGACCTCTCTAATTGTGATAAGCTCATGGGAGTTAGAAATATGCCAGTTCCAAGCTGCATTCTGGATCACTGAGCTGACCTTGGTAGTCCGATCCCAACCAGTACCAAAAAGAATCCTAGGTCCAAACCTTTGAAAAAGAGCTCCCAAAGGGTGCCAAGGGTCCAAGAGAAGAGAGATCTGCTCACCATTTCCCACAAGAGCTTTGCAATAAGCAGCCTGGTTGTTACTAATAAGATCAGAAAGCACTCTTTTAAGTCTATCAGCAAGCATTTTAGAAATGCATTTATAAACAACATTGCAACAAGATATAGGCTTAAAGTCACAAACCTTAGAAGGATTGGGGACCTTAGGTATAAGAGCAATGGCAGTAGAGTTAACCTATTTCAATAATGATTGGGAGCTAAAAAAAAACTCCAAAACAGCCTTAGTAACATTTTTGCCCATAATATGCCAACATCTTTTGAAGAAACCAGCAGAGAAGCCATCTGGGCCAGGGGCTTTACTACTCCCCAAACTAAACATAGTTGTGTGAACGTCTTCCTCTGTATAAGGGTGGTTGAGGATAGCTAAGTGAGCTTGAGAGAGCTTATTAGGGAGAATCTGAGAGAGAACACTCCTATCCACCTCCTGATCAATGTGAGAAGTCCCAAGAAGATTCCCATAATAAGAAAGAATTTGATCTTTGATAGTCTGATCATCAGTAATAAGGTCACCATCCTCATTAACCAACTGATTAATTCTGGATCTGACTCTATTCTTCTTTTGTTTCTGAAAAATGAAAGAGGAATTCTGATCACCCAAGGCAAGCCAATCAACTCTACTTTTTTGCCTCAGAAAATCTTCTTCTGCATTCCTGAGCTTAGTGAAATCAACTAATCTAATTTTCTCCTCCTCTTGAAGAGAGACAACATTAGGAGAGGCAATAAGGTCAGCTTGCACTTTAGAGAGGGCTTTTCTAGCCATAAGAGCCCTTTTAGAAATATCTGAGCAAAAAGAGGCATTAAATTTCTTAAAAGCAAATTTAAAAGATTTAAGCTTCTTATAGAGACAAAACATGGCTGTCCCAAACACCTCAATCTCCCACGCATCCTTAAGAGCAGCCCAGAAGCCTTCAAAATCCATCCAAAAATCAAAGAACTTAAAAGAAGGCTTAGGTCTAGCTGAGTTAGCCCTAAGCTGAATAATAATAGGAGAGTGATCAGAGATACCCGGGGTGTGAAAATGGCAAGAAGTAGCAGGAAACAACATAGCCCAATCACCGTTAACCAGGGCTCTATCGAGCTTGCGCATCTTGCTACCCTCACCAACTTGACCATTCCACCAGGTGAATTGACAGCCACTATAAGGGAGGTCGAGAACCTCCAAATGATCAAGACAAGAAGCAAAGTCAATTGAGCTATCATTCCACTTGAAATCACCACCACAATGCTCAATAGGCTTCAAAATAGCATTAAAGTCACCAAGAATTAGCCAAGGCTTCCCCTGACTTAATGTCTTATGAGAGCCAAGTTTTTCCCACAAAGGCTTCCTGGAGATAGCATCATTGGCTGCATACACCACAGAGACAAAGAAATCTGTCTTTTCATGGAGAATGGTTAGCTTACAAAACATAGCTTGATCAAAGGCATCAATTAGAAGAACATCCAAAATCTTGGGATCCCAAGCTAAAACAATTCTACCTTTGCTAGTAGGAGAATGGTTAGCAAAGGTAGCCCAATTGGGAAAAACAGATCTAGAAAGTCCAGCAAAATTATTACACTTGATCTTAGTCTCAACTAAAGCACAAAAAGATAATTTAAAGTCTTTACAAAGTTTCCTAACTTCAGCTTGCTTTAGAAGGCCATTAAGCCCTCTTATATTCCAAGAAGCTAAATTAATCATAAAAAGGGGGAGAGAGAGTCACCATTCTCATGGGGAGCCTGAGTAACTTGATCAGCTAATAAGAAAGAGCCTTCAGCCTTTCGCTTCTTTTTCAACCTCTTCAAAGCTGATTTAGAGAGCTTGGGAGAAGGACCAGGTTGGATAGTGATATTGACAATTGAGGAAGCTTTGGGGGGAGCCAAACTTAATGTAGAGTCAGGCTTGAGGCTCATTTTTATCCTCACAAGGCTCAATGAGACCCTTACCCTTCCTTTTGCTAACCACCTGAGTCCATTCATTGTCTTGGTCTTCCACATGGATGGTATTAAGAGGAAAGGGAGGAGAGATTTCACCATTTAACTCCTCATAAACCATAAGCTCCCTATTTCCTAGTGTTTCTGTATCTCTTTTGCAGCAATTAGGGGAATTGAGCACCGAATTGATTTTGTACCTGGAGGTCCCATCCAAAACAAACCCGTTCATAGAAGATTTCCGGATGAGACAAAGGAGTTGGAAAGACAAGCGAGCAAGCTCATGGAAAAGGGGTATGCTCATGGAAGCATGAGCTCTAGTGCGATTCTCGTATTTCTTGTGACTAAGAAGGAATGGACATGGACGATGTGCATTGATCGTCGAGCCATAAATAACATCACTTTAAAGTATCACCATCTCATTCCTAGATTAGTTGGTTTGCTTGATGAATTACATGGTTCTTGTTTGTTTACTAAAATTGATCTTAAAAGTGGATATCCTCAACTTAGCATGAATTGCATTACTGATTCGTAATGATATATGGTTTAATTAGTTCACCTCGTACATTCATGAGGTTGATCAATCAATCATGTCTTGTGTGCGTTCATGGAAAAAATTATGGTAGTTATCATTCAAAAGAATTTAAGGCAATGGGAGAAGTGTTTACCACATTTAAGTTTGCCTATAATAGGTTTCTTCATTCTACTTCTTCTTTTGAGATTGTTTATGCATTTATTCCTTCAACTCCTATGCATATTTTACATTTATATCCCTAAGGTCCCTAAGCCCTCTAGGGTTAGTGATTTTAGGCCTATTTATTGTTGTAATATCTATAAATGTATTACTAAGCTTTTGGCAGATAAGTTGAAGCTGGTTCTCCCAGATCTAATCAGCCCGAACCAAAATGCATTTGTTCCGGGGTGAAGAATTGCTGATAACATTTTCTTATCCCAAGATCTTATTAGAAACTACAATAGAAAGGGTAATAGCCCAAGATGTGCCCTAAAAATTGATTTGAATAAGGCCTATGATTCTGTGAATTAGCATCTTATTGACAAGATCCTTGATTGCTTGGGGTTCCCAGAAAATTTCACTAAGTGTGTTATGGAGTGTATTTCTACCCCCTCTTTCTCTATCAATATCAATGGTGAGCTGAAAGGGTTCTTTAAAGGGGCCAAGGGGATCAGACAAGGAGACCCTATTTCTCCTTATTTATTTGTTTTAGTAATGGAGGTTCTTTCTGGCATCCTTCATTTTGCTTCCCAAGACCCTAACTTTGAGTTCCATTGGAGGTGCAAAGAGCTCAATATAGTTAATCTTTGCTTTGCTGATGATCTCTTAATTTTTTGCAAAGGAAATGTGATTCCAGCCCCTTCATCTTCTTAAGAGCCAGATCTTCTTCTTAGGTGTGTCTGATACTGTTTTTTTTTTAAACCAATAAAGCATAATATGATTTATAGGCAATGAATAGTATAGCAAACTTAACTGTTCAGTACAACTACAAGTGCAAATGGATTGACACCCATGAAAGTAAACATTCCAAGATGAGACCCCAGTTAAATGAAAACTGAACAAACAAACAAAAACATTCAATCAGTACGCTTGAAAGTGTAAGGCTGCGGAAGCGACAACGGACCTCTTCTTGAATCCTTGTCGTCCAACAGCCTCTGAACTCTCTTGTTCTGACAGTATAGCCTATCAAAAATGCTTCACCCAAGAAGCCCGACAATGTTTGACAAATTCAGCTCTCGAAGCCTTACATTCAGTCGGGTAAATCAGACCAACAGAAGCAATTTCAGTTGGCTTCTTGTCCGATTCCTTCTCCAAACAAGTATAGAAAGCATCTCGAGCCTTATAGCAAGCTTGCCTGGCTTCAGATAGAACGTCCGTGTGGACTTCATCTGAGCTACCCGACGCGTAAGCTTCAACTGCCACGGCCATCAGACAAACAAGCTCCGGCCGTGTCTGGTACTGTCCAACAACATATTTCAGAGATTATGCCTTTAACTGTGGGTTCTTTGCCTATGAGATACCTGGGAGTCCCTCTCATTACTTCTAAGTTGGGTAAGACTGACTGTGACTCCTTGGTTGAGAATATTGTGGCCAGAATCAGATCTTGGGAAACAAAATATTTACCTTTTGCTGGGAGGCCTCAATTGATCAAGTCAGTGTTGGCAGCTATATTTCAATTTTGGTGTGGGTTGTTTATTATCCCCAAGAAGGTCATTAAATCAGTCCAAGCAGCCCTTAGGAACTATCTTTGGAATGCTAATAAGACCAAACAATCTGGGGCCAAAGTAGTTTGGGAGGATCTTTGCTTACCTAAATCTCAGGGGGGGTCTTGGTTTAAAAGACTTGATTTTGTCCAATGAAGTGTCTATGGAAAGGCACATTTGGTTCTTAATCTCAAATGATTGCTATTCCTTGTGGAAGGATTGGTGCTTCACCTTCTTAGTGAAAAAGAGTTCCATTTTTATTACTCATATTCCTTCTGCTTGCTCTTGGGTTTGGAGAAAGATTCTGAAATTGAGGGATAACTTCTCTCCCTTTTGCAAAGTTACTATTGGCAATGGGGAGTCTGTGAGGCTTCTTACTGATCAATGGCACCCTTTGGGGGTTCTCATTACCAAATTTGGCCCAAGGCTTCTCTCGGGTACAGTGTGGGATATTGACTCTAGAGTGAGTAAGGTGATTCGAAATGGGTACTGGAATTGGCCCTCTTCAAACACTTTTGAGCTTATGGAGATTAGAGATACCCCTCTCCCCTCTTCCAATTGTCTAGTGAGGGATTCTTGGGCTTGGACCCCTAGCAAGAATGGGCTTTTCTCTGTTAAAGATACCTATAAAGCCCTTACTCCGGATAGGGAGTGTGTGAGGTGGGCTAAGCTGATTTCTTTCAATTGCCATGTGCCGAGGTTTAGCTTCCTCTCTTGGGTGGCTAACAAAGGCAAGTTTCTGACTAAGGATAGAATGGAACATTGGTCCATGCCTACATCTATTAGCCCTTCATGTGTATTTTACGTGGGCGGGAGTGAGTCAGCTGAGCACCTTTTTGTGGGACGTAAATCCACAAGGCCAATTTGGGACAGTCTTCTAGCTAAATGTGGTTTGAGCAGCCCCCACTCCAACTGGTGTCAATGGATCTCTTGGCTCCTAGTTAAGGCCAAAGGTAAGTCCCTTGTTAGCTCCATTCTGAAGCTTTTGTTCACAGCCTTTATCTACCATATTGGGAGGGAGAGGAACCTCAGAATCTTCCAGAGAAAAATAAGGAATAATGCTGTTTTGATCAAGGTTATCTCGGGCTCTATTAGGGATAGGCTTTGGTTGCTTAGGAGTGTCCTTGCCTCAGAGTTTAACCTGTCTCTCCAAGCTGCTTGGGATCTCAACCTTTTGATTTTTGAGCCTCCTTAGGGGCTGAGTATGTTAATTTGTTTCTTTGTATAAGTTCCATATTTATTGCAATTAATATTTTTTTATCTTTTAAATTTATTTTAGGTTATTTAAACACTTTAGGTCTCTTTAGGATTCTAGTTTTTCTATTTAAGCATGGTTTCGCAATGTATTGAAACTTTGATGAATATAATTTCTTTGTGAGAGTTTTCTCTTTGGTTCTCCTTAGAACTTTTCAGACTTATCAAGAATATTCTTGTGGCGTCTAAAACCTAGACTTATCACTCACACTTCTTATTCTTGAGTGTGGCATCTAAACCATACCTTTGGTTCTTTTCGAAGCACCAATTTGGGTCTTTGGTCTTATACCTAAGGTTCTCTTTGGGTCATACAAAATGGGTCAGGGTTTCTTCATCTTTAAAATCGATCCTTGGGTTCTTGCACCATCATTGTTTTGGGTTTCATTGAAAAACCATGGTGAGGTTCATATAACACCAGAAGCACCCAAAATGACCAAAAGACTCCAAATTATTATCCAAACGTGTATTGGGTGTCAAAAGTCAGTTCGAGTACATGTCACGCCCAAAAGATCCCAGTTTAGCAAATTTTGTCTACTTTGGGCCTAAACACGTCTCATTAGGTCTTTTTGACTCTTTTTTTTTTTTTTTTCGGAAAAATAAAAAATTGTATAAACCGAAGAAGAAACAAACAAATATACAAGGGGCATACCCCAGGAAAAAGACACAAATAAAAAGGAACCAGCCAACACACAAGCTGGAGGCACCCAAACACTAACAGAAGATTACAAGTGATAACATCCTAAAGAAACAGAAGAACCAAGCTTAATTGTCAAAAATAGAGGCATTCAATCCCCAGGCAAGCTGAATGGTTTTGTTATCTTCAGTCTCTGAAAACCCTTTAAGACTCAAAAATCTACCTTTAATGACATTTCTAATGCAAGCCAATACCACTTTCTTGTCCCTCATTTTGCCCTCAAAGACTCGATTATTTCTCTCTCTCCAGATATGATAGACAAACGAGCTGAACATAAGCTTCAACATAAGGCTCAAGAAGTAACCTTTCCTAGCTTTCACAAGGAGCCAGGAGATAAGTTGATTCCAGTTCCTAGGAGAAGACACCAAGCCACACAAATCTTTTTGACTCCGTATGGTACTAGAAGCATCTAAAACGATCACAACACTCCAAATTACTTTTCCAAACATGTATTGGGTGTCAAAAGTGATGAGAACCAATAAGCAAACGAAAGGGAGCCAATTACTCATTCCAAATGGGTAAATTACAAGGGCTAGATCTCAAAAATTCAAAGAAAACCTAGATGGGCCAACCAAGGAGTTTTGGGCTGTTCTGGAAAATTACATGCAAAGATGAGTACAAATGATAATAAATGTTTTGTCCATGTCATCAAAGTTATTTTAGAGGTTAAATTAGCAAATAGATTAAAATGAGGAGTCTTTTAATATTTCTAATGTAATTTCAGTTATATTTTTAGAATTTTATAGGGTTTATCTTAATTAGCAATTAGACTAAAATTAGGTATCTCTTAATATTATTTGCTGGAACCTCTATATAAAGACGGTTTATATTTTTTAAAAAATAGATCATTGATAATAAAATTTAGAGAAATTTTCTCTAGTTCTTTTTGAACTTATCAGATTTTTGTCTGTGGCGTTCACCCCGACTTATCAATCCGTTAATCCATCCCAGATTGTGGCATCTTCGACATAACCTGAATTATCAATCCATTCTTCCATCCCAGATTGTGGCGTCTTCGAATAGCATTGGTTCTCTTCAACAAGTTTGAATTGGGTCAAGCTTTTATCCTTCTTGGTTTGAAATTGATCCTAGGCTTCTTGAACCATCGTTGTTATCGGGTTCCTAGGGCAGGTCGCCTAGTGGTTCAAAATCAGGCTTATTCGGAAGACTATACTTACACCACTTTCCTCAATAGAAGTGTATGAAGACCAATGTAAAATGGAAAGAATGAGAGTGGAGGCTGAAAAGAAAGAAAAAGAGAGTAAGAAAAGTGCTTTAGAGAGTAAAAAAAAAGAGTGAAAAGAAAGAGGGAAAAGAAAAAGAAGAGAAAAGTGCAAAGAGTGTGAGTTTAATAGCCAAGGCAATAGAGGTTAGACATGCATTGTACTCCAATCGACCTATATTTGTTCTCTTGTACAAAGGGGATTATTTTGCAACTAATGAACTTAACCCCTCTTTGCCTAGTGTGTTTGTTGATCTTTTGCAGGAATTTGAAGACTTGTTTGCCGAGGAGATGCCAATTGGTTTACCACCAATTAGAGGCATAGCACATCAAATTGACTTCATTCCTGGAGTTTCCATATCCAATAGGGCAGCATATAGAATTAATCCAAGTGAGACAAAGGAGATCCAAAAACAAGTGGAGGAGTTGTTAGATAAGGGGTATGTGAGGGAGTGTCTAAGTCCTTGCTCAGCTCCTGTTATTCTTGAACTAAAGAAGGATGGGACATGGAGGATGTATGTAGACTGTCAAGCCATCAATAAAATCACTGATCAAATGCCACTAATGTACTTTAGTGAGAAGTTAAGTGGGGCAACCTTGAAGTATCCAACATATGACAAGGAATTATATTCTTTGGTTCGAGCTTTGCAAACATGGCAGCATTATTTTATGGCCTAGGAAGTTTATGATACACATTGACCATGAAAGTCTAAAGCATTTGAAGGGTCAAGATAAGCTGAACCGTAGGCATGCCAAATGAGTGGAGTTCATCTAAACATTCCCATATGTGATTAAGTATAAGCATGGTAAAGAGAATGTAGTTACGGATGCATTATCTAGAAGGTACACTCTACTTAATTCTCTTAGTGCTAAATTATTGGGTTTTGAGCATTTAAAGGAGTTGCATCAACATAATGATGATTTTGGTGAAATTTATGCATCTTGTGATGATGGGGCTGTTTCAGATGATTTTTACTTGTTTGATGGTTTCTTATTTAAGAGAAATAGGATGCACATTCCCAAGTGTTCTATGAGGGAATTGTTGATTAAGGAAGCACATGGAGGATGCTTAATGGGGCATTTTGTGGTAAATAAGATTTATGATATGCTGTTAGAACATTTCTATTTGGCCTAGTATGAAACATGATATGCAGGTTTGAGCATTGCATTACATATAGAGAAGCTAAGTCTAGGTTGAAACCGCATGGGTTGTATACGCCACTACCTGTTCCTAGTGAACCTTGGACGGATTTGTCTATGGAGTTTGTGCTTGGGTTGCCTAGAACTAGGAAAGGACGTGATAGTATCATTGACGTGGTTGATAGATTTAGTAAGATGGCTCATTTTATATCATGTCATAAAACTGATGATGCTAAGTTGATTGCTGATTTGTTTTTCAAAGAAGTTGTGCGATTACATTGCATACCTAAGAATAGTGTTAGTGATAGAGATGTTAAGTTTTTTAGTCACTCTTGGCATGTGTTATGGGGAAAGTTAGGAACTAGGCTAATGTTTTCAACTAGTTGTCACCCTCAAACTGATGGGAAAACTGAGGTAGTTAATAGGACTTTGATTGCCTCACTTAAGGCAATCATAGAAAAGAACATTCAGACATGGGAAGATTGTTTGCCATTTGTGGAGTTTGCTTACAATAGGGCTGTCCATAGCACTACTCATTGCTCTCCATTTGAGATTGTTTATGGTTTTATCCGCTTACTCCTATTGATTTATTACCATTGCCACCTAACAATTTTGAGTGTTGATGCTAATTCTAAGGCTGATTTGGTGAAGAAGTTAGATAAGCAGGTTAAAGAGAGGATTGGAAAGCAAAATGCTCAGGTCGCTTCACATGTAAATAAGGGAGAAAGCCAATGATTTTTCAGCCTGGAGATTGGGTTTCAGTGCATTTTCACAAAGAGGGGTTTCCACTTCAAAGGAAGTCTAAGCTGAGCCTAAGAGGAGATGGTCCTTTTCAAATTCTTGAAAGGATTAACGACAATGCATACTAAGTGGACCTTCCAGGTCAGTACAAGTTAGTGCTTCTTTTAATGTTGCTGATTTGAGTCCTTTTGATGTAGGTGATGCTTTCGACTAGAGGACGAATCCTTTTTAGGAGAGGGATATGTTAAGGATCAACCTACACACCAAGTTTCAAGGATTCAAAATCTTGAAGATGAGCATGATCAAGAAGGCAATGAGCAAGTTCAAGAGGTTTCTAGTCCAATTAGCGTGCCTCAAGGACCAATAACATGGACGCGATCTAAGAAGCTTCAACAAGCCTTAATCCATCATTTGCAGGGCTTAGTTAATTCAGCTAGTGAAGGTTTACAACGACACCAAACTTTGGGACAAGTGCAGCTCGAGTTCAATATAATTTAATTCAAGTCCAAGTTACTAATGAGTTTAATTAAGTACGTAATGGGCCAATTTTATGTTTTCTATTAGGCTGGATAAAATTTTACTTTATTTAGAGTCCATTACTTTTATTTAGCTTAATATAGTCTATTCTTAATAATTAAGTTTTCTATTTTTGTGTTTAAAGGTTTTTAGGAAACCTTTGTTTTTTACGAAATCTTTGTAAAGGCTATAAATATGCCTTGGTAGAATGTTTTAGGGGTCCAGAATTTATTATTGAAAACCTAAAAGTTATTTTTGGTTTTATCTTTATGTTCTTGAGTAGAATACATGCTTTAAGAAATATTCAAGTAGATTGATCACCTTCTTATCGAGTATTTCGAAACTAAAATTCAGAAACAAGTTTTCTATATTCTAGTTATTGATCATCTATCTAAGAAATATGCTTCTCAAGCTTATTCTCGAAGGTTTCGTATCATTTGGTATCAGAGCTTCGGCCCGTCAAATCAGGTTATCCTTTCCATCCTTCGGTTCGTGGTTCGTTTTAATCATTGGGTTAGAATCTTTCTCTTAAGAAATGGATTTTTGAGCAAGTTGTCCAATATTTTGTTGTTAGGTTTCAAGGCAGGTCACTTGTGAGGTTCACATCATTTGGTATCGGGTTTGCTCTTTGATTTCTAGATATTATGGTTCTTAAAACTATCATTACTTTTGATTCAGGATTCGAAACAACTAGTTTGCATACCAAAAGGAACGTATTTTCGAGTCCTACAATCCGTATTTGAACTTCAAAATCCAATTATGTCGTTTTCATCCAGTTTGGAGGTCATTACGTTTTTCCGCATCGTATTACCTAAAAATCTGAATTTGCATTGTTTTAGCTATCATTTCATCATCTTATAATCTTATCATCTTATCATCTTACATCTTATCATCTTATCATCTTATCATCTTATCATCTTATCATCTCATCATCTCATCATCTTATCACATTATCCATATCTTATCTCAATCTTTTAAATTTGTCATCCTTATTTGTTTATCATATCATTTTCTATTATCCTTATCCTCATCTTTAATTTGAATTTGAATTAAAATTTCAATTTAAATTTGAACATTTATCCATCTTTATCCTTATCCCTTTTTTTGTAAACAAATTGTATAAACCAAAAGATACTTACACATGTACAAGGGGCATACCCCAGAAAATACAAAATTAGAGCCTGATTAGAGGCTTAAGATCTGCACGTAAATTAAACTGGTAATATGTAAAGTACTGAAATTAGATATCAATGCTTCATAAGACAGCCAAGGTTTACAAAATGCTTGGGTTAAGACCCCATCTATCGACTAAACGTAGATTAGTATCATTAGTTCCAAAATACTTCGAATCCCAAAGCATTAATCTGACTAATTGTTAAATAGCTTCAGTTAGGATCTTAGAATCTCTGATTTTGCCTTAAAAAATCCTTGCATTTCTTTCTCTCCATATATAATAGATGAAGGAAGTAAAAGCTAGCTTAACTAGGACTCCTCTGAGTGACTTCCCTTTTGCATTAGCTAGCATCCAATCTACGAACTGATCCCAATCCGTAACCTGGCAGTGTAGATCACATTTGTTCACAAGTGTGGCCCATACTCTGGCTGCATAACAACAATTGATAAAAAGATGCTCATGTGTCTCCTGGTAGCCAACACAACACACACAATCAGAACAAAATCCTGGTGTTTGGTCCCATTGTGCAACCCTATCTCTAGTGGAAAGTTTGTTTTTCAAAGCACACCAAGAGATAAAGCTGCACCTTGGGATGTGTTTAGAGAACCATATCACCTTTGCCCACTTAACCGGTTGTCTTGTAGGGGACAGTGCATTATAGGTTAGACTTAGGGAGAAATCTCCATTCTGACTTGAACTCTATTTCTAAACATCTTGTCGTTGAGCTTGGGGAGGAGGA
Organism: Datisca glomerata; assembly: GCA_003255025.1. Classification (NCBI taxonomy): domain Eukaryota; kingdom Viridiplantae; phylum Streptophyta; class Magnoliopsida; order Cucurbitales; family Datiscaceae; genus Datisca; species Datisca glomerata. The sequence continues at coordinate 863,083 of QANY01002360.1, forward strand.
ATTGGAACACTTCTAATCTCAAGAAACTCAAAGGTGTTTGAAGTTGGCCAATGCCATTGATTGTCTTGAATGACAACACTCACCATAGAGTCCATAGTCCAAGAAGTTCCTGACAAAAGTCTTTGCCCAAATCTGGCCCAAAGGACACCTAGAGGATGCCAATTATATGTAAGAAGCTTCACAGTAGTACCATCTCCAATAGTTATAGAGCAAAAGGGCAGAAACTTGCTCCTGAGCTTGAGAAGCTTTCTCCAAACCCAAGATGGGTTAGAAGGAATGGAAACCAAGAAAATTGAACTCTTTCTGATTAGGTATGTTTGACACCAATCTTTCCAAAGTGATCTTTTAGAAGGGAGTAGCAAGAACCAAAAGTGTTTGGCTATAGCAACTTCATTAGCTAGAACCAAATCCCTACGGCCCAACCTACCTTGTACCTTGTCAAAACATAGGTCTGTCCAAGCTACATTGGCCCCAGAAGCTTTAGTATCTTGGCCATTCCATAGAAAATTTCTTACCAAGCATTTGGACTGTCTTCACCACTTTTTTAGGGAGAATGAAGAGACCACTCCAAAAGCTGACCATAGCCATAAGGACAGTCTTGATAAGTTGGAGTCTTCCAGCATAAGACAAATAATTTGATTCCCAAGACCTGATTCTCATAGTGAGTCTGTCAACCAAACTTTGACAATCTGATTTGGTAAGCTGGTTGTAATGAGTGGAACACCAAGATATCTAACTGGAAGAGACCCTTCTGTAAAACTCAGTTCAGCATGAATGATAGAAGACATCTCTGGGCTCACCCCTGATAAGAACAGTTGACTCTTTAAAATATTTGGTTGAAGCCCTGATAGCTCTTGGAAAATGGCCAAAGCTTCCTTAAACACATGCACGCTCTTTTTGTCTCCTTTACATAATAAGAGTAGGTCATCAGCAAAGCACAGATTGACTAAGTTAAGCCCTTTGCACCTTCAATGGAACTGGAACTCTGAGTGTTTGGCTGCAAAGCTCAAGATCCTTGTCAAGACCTCCATGATGATGACAAAGATGTAAGGAGATATTGGATCCCCTTGTCTAATTCCTTTAACACCCCTAAAGTAACCATGCAGCTCGCCATTTATATTCACTGAGTATGAGGGAGAAGAAAGGCACTCCATGACCCAAGAAATGAAAACATTTGGGAAGCCAAGGCATTGAAAAGCTTTACCAATTAGTGACCAGTTCACACTATCATAGGCTTTCTTAAGGTCCACCTTGAGAGCACACCTTGGCAAACCAAGTGATCTATGGTAGCTTCTAAGTAATTCTCGGGAGAGAAAAATATTGTCAGCCATTCTCCTTCCTGGAATAAAAGCACTTTGGTTCTGACTTACGATATTGGGTAATACAAGCTTGAGTCTTTCAGCAAGTATTTTTGTGATGCACTTGTAGACTACATTGCAGCAAGATATAAGTCTAAAGTCCCCAATACTAGTGGGATTAGGGACTTTGTTATTAAGGTGATTGCAGTTGAGTTAACCTCTTTTAGGAGGTTACCTGTAGTAAAGAACTCCAAAACAGCTTTGGTCACATCCCTACCCACCACATGCCATGCTTTCTTAAAGAACCCAGCTGAAAAACCATCTGGTCCAATAGCTTTGCCACTTCCCATACTGAAAATAGCTTGCTTGACCTCATTTTCTTCAATGGGAAGAGCCAAAGGTACAGCCTGATCAGGTCCAATCTTTCTTGGCAAAGCACAATCAAGTATACTCCAATTGACTCCCATTTCTTCATTTGGTGTACCCAAGAGATTTTTGTAGTAATCTAATATATGATCCTGGATCTCCTCATGGGAAGTAAGTAGAGAGCCTTGGTTGTCCAGGTGTGTAATCCTGGTTTTGAATCTATTCTTTTTCATACTTTGAAAAAAGAAAGAAGTGTTCTGATCACCCAATTGAAGCCACTGTACTCTTGACTTCTACTTGTAGAAGCTCTCTTCAGCATGTCTAAGCTCAAAGAGTTTGGAGCATGCATCTCTCTCATGAGCCTGTAACAATGCATTTAAAGGGTCATTTCCCAACAAGTTTTGAATTGACTCCATGTGTGCTTCAGCCAATTTAAGTCTAGAGGGAAGATCACTGCAAAAACTTTGGTTGAACCTCCTCAGTTCACTTTTGAGTGCCTTAAGCTTCATATAGAGCCTAAACATTGCTGTCCCTGAAATCTCAACCCCCCAAACTCTGTCCAAAAGCTGCCAAAACCCTTCTCTTTCAAACCAAAACTCAAAAAACTTGAAGCTTACTCTTGGTTTATAGGAGTCCTCCATTTGTAAGACAATTGGACTGTGATCAGAGATGCCAGGAGGAGCAAAGAGACACTTTGTGTCAGGGAACGAGTCCATCCAGTGAATATTTGCCATGGCTCTATCCAACTTATACATAATAAAGGTTCCATCATTATGCTTGTTTGACCATGTGAATTGACAACCTGAGTATGCAAGGTCCTTAACCTCAATAGTGAAAGTGCATTTGTTGAAGTCAAAGATGCCATCATCCCATCCCTTAGCTCCTCCTGATTTCTCACTAGGGGAGGCAATAACATTGAAATCTCCGGTGATAAGCCATGGGGCATGAGAAGTGAGTGAGTGGTGGGAGCACAAGGATTCCCAAAGCTTCTTCCTGATCACTTTAGAATTTGAAGCATATACGAATGTGATATAACATACAACATTACAATGCTTAATAGTAAGCTTACAAAATAAAACTTGGTCAGCAGTATCCAAAACTATTACATCAAGTACTTTTGGGTCCCAAGCAACCCAAATTCTACCCCCTGCAGCAAAATTGTAGTTTGCTACCACCTCCCAATTAGGAAAAATGGCCTTAGCAAGATTAGTGAATTTAAAGTTTTTCACTTTAGTTTCAAGTAAAGAACAAAGAGAAAGATTGGAATTCTTACAAAGCTTCCTCACAGCAGCTTGTTTTAAGGAGTCATTGAGCCCCCTAATGTTCCAAGTAGCAAGATTAAACATGAATGGGTGGGTTGTGGGTTTCTCCACTAGCTGCAACTCCTTTATCTCTACCCTTTGCAGGG